>CAOLHI010002164.1:0-283482 GCA_948474755.1 Ctenosaura bakeri
AGTTTAGGGAGGAGCATTTAGAATTCTCAGCCAGAGAGCTCTTTGGCCTCAGTAAACTACAAATCCCAGAATTCCACAGGAGGTTAAAAGTGGAATAATAGCACTGTAATAGTGGAGTGTGGAAATTGCCGTAGAGTGGCTACTTATGTATGTATGTTCCTTCAAGTTGCCTGTCAATTTATGGCAACTCCATGAATTTCATAGGGCTTTCTTAGATATGAGATACTCAGTGGTGGTTTTGCCAGTTCTTCCTCTGAAATACAGCCTACAGCAGCTGGTATTCTGTATAGTCATTAAAGAGGAAATGCATCACCAGAAATCAGAGTGAATATTTGCATGTGTATATGTGAAATTCCTGTATATATGGGAAACTTTGAAAATAATGACTATTCTTTAAGTAGGAATGCAATACATCATCCCATGGTAGGTAAAACTATGACCTGAGGCCCTTTCACATTACACAGTTACAGCACTAGGATTCCCATTTAAATACCAATACCTATGGAATGCTGAGGCTTACAGTTTAGGGAAGAATGTTTAGCATTTTCAACCAGAGAGATCTAGTGGCTTGCCAGATTACAAATTGCAGGATTCCATAGGATGTTGCCAAAGCAGTTAAAGGGCAATTATAGCACTTTAATTATACAGTGTGAAAGAACCCAAGGTGATATGTGTGCCTGTTCACTCTACTATCCAGGCACAAATTCAAGGTCCCTCAATCTCCTTTCTTTATATTTGACCCATGCTTGGACTAGACATCCTTGATATAATTGGCACGCAACATCTCCAGAGGCCTTAGTCAATAACAAGATAACAATAAGAGGAGATATTTCCAGGTCTTGTGAAGTGCCCTCCCTCTTTCACAAAGAACTCTCCATGTTTTAGGCAAAATGTACCACCCAAAATCCACCAGTGATGAAATTGACAAACCAATACAATGTAGGTTGCATTCTACTGGAGGCTTCTTCATGTAAACACAGACTGGTGATATAATTGGTATGCAACATCTCCAGAGTCTTCAACCAAAAACAAGATAACAACAAGAGGAGATATTTCCAGGTCTTGTGAAGTGCCCTCCTTCTTTCACAAAGAACCCTCCATGTTTTAGGCAAAATGTACCACCCAAAATCCACCAGTGATGGTTTCCATGCAGTAAATCTGTTCTGCAATAAAGGCCCTTACCGCACGAAGTTGTCATCCTGCCAAAGCAATGCATTGTTCATGGTCCAGAACCCATGTTTTCACACACCATTGTCACTAAACAGGTGCTATCATGTTCCCATGTGTTGTAAATCAGCCCTTTTGCATTGCTTGAAAAAATCCAGTAATGCCCCCCTTTCCCACCACAGTCCCATCAGCTGAGTGAGTGCAGTTTCCCAATAGCACTTAATAGAGCTTCTTGTCGTCACCAATCCAGGAGTGGGCAGGGTGTGGGCGTTCCCAGGTTGTACCTCCCTCAGCTACTCCCATGGCATGGCAAGATCAGAATCTATCTCCTCTCTTTTCTCCCAAATTTTCTCCTTTGAGTTAAACTTTTTAGTTTTTTAAATACATTTTTTAGCATTATAGCACAGAAACACAACACTGTACCAGTGTTTCATGATATTAGAACATTGCTGCACTAGTACAGCTTACAAAAAAAAATATGACCAATCAAGAGTTGCAGGGCAGGGAAAGGGACTCACCAATGACACTGTAATTCAGAGGGAACACTAGTGCCAATAATGCTACTCATCCTCTGAAGTTGAAAGTGCGTGGCAATACTGTCACAGAAATGGCCATGCTGGTATTGAAATGGAACAACACTGTTCAAGCATGATGGAGTAAAGGCCTTAATCTGAGCTTTAAAACAGCTATCCAGTGTTAAACCTATTTGGGGGATAGAATTCAGCACCTTGGAGAGAACCTTTCTGACTGATCCCAAGTGGATTCACCACCCCACTGATGTTAAAGCTACCAGCCACCACTGAAGTTTGCCTACAACTCAGGAGTTAATATTTGCAGAATTTCTCTGTTTTTTGTAATAAGCTAGACTCCAAACATGAAAGCAAAATCTATTTGTTGAATCTCCTTAAAAGGCAGTTGGTCGTAAAAATAAAAGCTTATATGTGGGAAAAGTATACAGATACAAAATACCTCAAGTAAACACTAGATTAAGAACATCTTAACTTTACTCACTTACAACAGTATGATACCATTTTAACTGTCATGACTCCAACTTATAAAATTGTGGGATTTGTAATTTCATAGGGTACTTAGATAGAGAGCTCCTCCAGTGCTATATACAAGTTGGTGTGATACAATTTTCCAACAAAGTATTTCATCAAGCTACAGTTCCCAGGATTCCTCAGGCTGGAGCCATGGCAGTTGAAGAGGACTCTATGCTCAACTGTGTAGCAGAGGTATAGTTAAAATATCATAATAAACCGTGCAAAATTGCTATAATTTACAATTCCTTTTTCAAGATATCTCTCACAGTGTGAATATTCTACTAACACCCAAACTACCTCAAAATGTTTCTTACAATATTCATACACAGCAAGGTCATGCAATATCTCAAGCCATAATAATTCAAAATGGAAACAGATCATTTCCATAATTTACATAGCATATTTTGGCAGGAAGATGTGCAACATGATTATGAGAATGTTTCTTGGAAGTAAGTACCACAGGCTCCAATGGGGCTTATTCCCAGTAAGAGCACACAAGATTAGCACTGTACTTCTGCTCACAGAATGAGGATTTATGGCCTCTGGAATCATATCGTGTACAACTCAGAAAGCATTTGACCCATTTTTCCTGTGTGTGTCTGTGTGTTTTCTAAAAATATTATATATTTTACATGCAAATAGAGTTTTCTCATGTTTCAGCCAAACTTTACTGTTTAAAAGCAACTTGTAATTTGCTGTAAGTAGCAAGAATCACTAATCTCAGTATCAAACACAACACTTCTGATTCATGCCACTTAAATAATAATTGGATAATGAATTGCCATGGTAAATTGAAAAACTCTTCATACAGATCTGAAACTTACATCTGAATAAGTCTGAGATATGCCGGAGGGTGGGGGAACCATGTCCCATCTCATCCATTATCTTGATATTTCCATAGTTTCAGGGTCTAAGAAGAGGAATGACAAGCTGTTAGATCTCATTAAGAAAGGCTTACAAATTTGAAGTCAACATTCTCTGATGCACAGATACCAGAGGCATTTCCTCACTACACAGTAATAGTGCTATTATTCCACTTTAAACATCCTGGACTTTGTAGTTTACTGAGTTCTCTGGCTGAGAATTCTAAATGTCCCTCCCTAAACTGCAGACCCCAGGATTCCATAGGATATTGAAAGTGGAATAATAGCACTATAACAGTGGAGTGCAGAAATGCCATAGAGATTACCTAGGTGAAGCTGGGGCATAGCTACCAAGGGAGGGACAAACTGAGGGTATTGTCCCTTAAAATAAGAATCCCTTCCATGATTTTTTTTCTTCAGTCATCAGATCTCCAGCATTGGAGAGAGTGACACACTGAAAATCTTTTGTTCCTAGAATTCTCATATTTGATCTGTTCTTATTCCCTTGGAACTTTGCCTGCAATTTTCTCTGAATGACTAAACTGTAGTTCCAGATTCTCGAATGAAGCTTTAAGTTATTGCAGTGGTAGAAATTTGGAGATTGAATGAAAATTTCATTGGGGGACAGAATTCTAATTTGGGGAGGAAATTAGCTGATAACCACGTTCTTTTAAAACTTCCTTATTTGCCAAAGTCTCCTTTCTCTGCAGTGCAACTCATTGCCTTCTCTGTAGCATACTACATCCTTGATGCTGATGCCTGCCAATTGTAGTGCCAGCGCACGAGCCCAACACATCTGGAGGACTCCAGGTTCATGAAGTCCTGCATACTGACATCACAGAATATAATTTCTGGTTGCGCCAGTGAACAAGAGTTACTGCATTCTATTTCTATCTTCCTATATTTGTATCTCTCTTTATTTTTATAGATAGATAGGAAAGGCTTACACAACAGAAATACTAAAGTCTTGCAGCAAAACATTTTGGATTCTGCCTTCTTCAGTTGCTCTGGTATGAATCAAAGGGCACTGTAGCTGATAGGCAAATGTCTGCAAATTAACTCAATGACATAAAAGTGACATTTCATAACATTTATGAAAAACAGAATTGATGCCAATGTCAGGATGTGTATTTGACTGAAAAAATAAGGAATATTTTTCAGATTCCTAATTTTGAGTATAAGAGAAGATGTTCAGGACAGAGACATATTCTAAGACACAGAAGAATGGTGGCTAATTAAGACTTAAATACTGGAGCTTCTCCTAAATAAGCTTTTGCTTTATTCCCCTAGTACTATCCTGTCTTTCCACAACAAGCTATAAGCAGGGAAAGAATTCCTTAAAAGTCAAAAGCCATGATTTATTGTCATCGTTAAGAGGGTCACGATGCATAAGGGAAAACTCAACGTGTTTATAATCCTTCATAGTCCCATAGCAGTAAAGTTGAAAAATGATGCCAGCACTGGACAATGTTTATTCAGCCCCAACTGCCTCAGTGGCATCCTGGTGCTGAATGCAAAAAGGAGACAAATAAACAGATGACCAAGTCGAGCCCCTACAGTTTTGTCAGACCCCTGCCACCTTGCACATCCAAAAGATCTGGCTCTAACACAGTGCTTTCCTGTTTGTTGAATTTCACAGATCAGACTGCTTCCCCACTCTTCCCCACTGATAATCACTGATAATACAGATGATCTCTCTTTCACAGAGCTTGTATGACGTGTAGATAGAGGGATCTTTCAAGAACTAAAGGCAGTCAAGGAGGCAATGTCTTGTCCCCTGAGTGAGGTATGGCTTCAACCTATATTCATGCAATTCGGTGAAACAAATCCACTTCCTATATAGAAGGAAATTGAGTGAATATGGACAGAACCCTCTGGGAGAAATGTCAGAGAGATATTTGCAATGTTCAATTTTAAAAGGCCCCAAATTCACATTAAACATTTAATCACACATTTAGAAAATTATTTTCTCTCGGCAATAAGCATTTCTAACTACATCTTCTCTCAGAAGAAATATTGCTAAATGGATTTGATATGTTTCTGAGATGAGAATTGCATCAGGACATAGGGAAATCTGACAGCCGGCGAATAACTACATCCAGATATGTACATTAGTACTTGACGTGTAGACCCAGTCCAGTACATACTGGAACAAATTGCTTAAAAAGCTCTTGCAGTACACAGTTGAAGTGACCTGTAGTTTAGAGTAGAGATATGAATCATCCAAGCCAGCATGGTGTAGTAGTTTAAGAGCTGGTCTAGGAGTCTGGGAAAGCAGTTTCTGAATCCCCACTCAGCCATGGAAACCTACTAAGCAACCTTGGGGGAAACCATGTGATAGGGTTGTCTTAGGCCACCATGAGTCAGAAATGGATTGAAAGCACACAACAACAACAACAACAACAACAACAACAACAACAACAACTCAACTGCTGGCAGGCTAATGGGTAGAAGCTCCTAGCTGCAGCTCTGTAGTGAGGAGAGCTTTCAAGTGCCAGCCAGAAGAACCTCTGGCTGAAGAAAGTCCCCCTGGATTAAAAGGGAAGTGGAGGGTCACCCATTAGGGTCTGGAATTCCCATTGCTTGTGTTTACTTTTGAATAAATATGTTATGAATGGGAAGGACTAAGACAGTGACATCTTTTGCCCTTGCCATGAAACACAGCTGTTTGGATCTGAGGATCTGATGGCCCTCAACCAGCAACCTACTTTTTAAAAGCAAACTCTTGATTAAACTTATGTTGTCCCCCAGGTGGAAGGGAGCAATTTGCATGTGTTACAGTTGGCCTATTGTTAAATGGGATATCCCCCAGGGTTGTATTGTTAGTCAGGGGATATGCATAACAGTGCATTAAGTATATTACCAACCCATTGTATTGTTCCCTGTAGAGGGACCTCCAGAGTCTGGATGGTGTTCATTGGCATGTTTTTGAGTCTTGATTTTAGTGTTCTTCAGTACTGGTAGCCAAATTTTGTTTACTTTCTGAGTTTCTTCTTTCCTGTTGAAATTGTCCATGTGTTTATGGATTTCGCTGGCCTCTCTGTGCAGTCTGACATAGTAGTTGTCAGAATGATCCACAATTTCTGTGCTTCCAAAAAGCATTCTGTGTCCAGGTTGGTTTATAACATGTTCTGCAACCACTGATTTTTCTGGCTGGATCAGTCTGCAGTGTCTTTCGTGTTCTTTGATTCGTGTTTGGATGCTGCACTTTGTTGTCCCTATGTGGACCTGCCCACAGCTGCAAGGTATGCAGTAAACTCCAGCAGAAGTTAGAGGATCCCTCTTGTCCTTTGCTGAACGTAGCATTTGTTGAATTTTCTTGGTCAGTTTGTAGATTGTTTGGAGGTTATGTTTCTTCATCAATTTCCCTATATTGCCAGTGACCCCTTTGATGTATGGTAAAAACACATTCCCTTTGGTTTACTGCTTATCTTCATTCGTGTGGTTTTTTCCAGGTCTTGAGGCTCTTCTGATGTCTGAACCGGAGTAACCATTGGCCTGTAGAGCCCAGTTTAGATGGTTCAGTTCGTCTTTCAGGAGGTGGGGTCCACAGATTCTTTTTGCACAGTCTACCAGAGTTTTTATTGTGCTCCTTTTTGTCCTGAATGATGGTTGGAGTTCTTGTGTAGATATCTGTCAGTGTGTGTAGGTTTTCTGTAAACTGTGTGGCCCAATTGTCAGTTAGGTTTGTGGATGACCAGGACATCCAGAAATGATAGTCGTCCTTCATTTTCTTTTTCCATAGTAAATTGAATGTTCGGGTGGATGTTGTTCAGACGGTCCAGAAACGCAGTCAGTTTTTCTTCCCCGTGGCTCCAAATGGGGAAAGTGTAATCCACATAACAGAACTATATAGTGGGCTTTTTAGTGCAGTTTCCAAGACTTGCTTTTCAAAGTGTTCCACGTACAAATTTGCTATCATGGGGCTAAGCAGGCTTCCCACAGTGACCCCATCTCTCTGCTCATAGAATTCATTGTCCCACTGGAAGTAGCTTGTGGTGAGGCAATGTTGAAGCAGGGCTGTGATGTCTTTGGGATTTATCAATGCTGACTGGGAGCTGCTATGCAAGGGCTTTTGATAGGTATCTTTCCTACCCTTATGCACAGATCTCTGAAACTGTATTGTATGCAAGCAAAGCTTAACCACTAAATTTTAGCCCTTCTCCTAAAGAATATTTTCAGCAGTTATAGTTAGGCTGTTGAAAGTACAAGGGAAAAAAAAAAATAAACAGTTTAGGCTTCCCTTCTCCCAACCACACTTTAGGAATTATTTTGGTAGTGGGGAAAAAACTTACTCCTTACAGTATTTGTGGATGACATCATAAGGAATTCTGCTGGGAGTTTAATGTTCCAAAGGCAGTGAAAAGTCACGATAAAAAGAACTGTGTTCCCATTCTTCAATAATACCTCACCTACCATCTGGCTGTCACCAGTTCATCTCATGCATAACAATGGGACATTTTAGTCCTCTAGAACCACCTTCTGTTACAGAATCCACCTAGAACTACACCCACCCGAACAATTGTAAACAATTTATCTCAAATTTTATTTTCTTGCCAGATACATGTTATCCCTGAATCAAAAACCTCCTGAACAGAAAAAATGTCCAAAAGATCTATTGCTATTGGTGGATCTTATTTTATTTTTTTTGTTCTAGCCAATGCACCACATAACAACAACAACAACAACATATAATGTTTTTCTTTTCTTTTCTTAACAAATCATGACATCCTGAAACCAAACAGAACATTTCACTTGTCAATAAGTCATCTCCATTTGAGGAAAATCTAAATATTTTCAACTGAGGAAGGTAGCTTTCTCTGCTGTGGTACCTTCATTGTGGAATAGCCTCCCCTTAGTGGCCTGACTGATGCCATTTCAACACCAAGTTTTAAAAAATGTCTTTATGAAAGCATTTGGAGGCTTGTTTCTTACCAAATCTGCACATGTGCATGGATTTAAGCTTTCTTAAACTGTTTTAATTAGGTTGAAATTATCTTGTTTCAAGTTGTTAAATCATTTTATCCTGTTAAATCATTTTATCCATTTACAATTATTCTTTTTGTTTTAAGCTGTTCAAATTGATCTTCTTGTTTGCTGCTATAAGATCTTCTTGGCAAGATAGACAGATATATAGATATACAGATACACTAATACACATACACATATATTTGTATACCTATAAACACAGAGACATTCAGACATCCCTACATACACAATCTATCGTCTAATATTCTTTCTTTCCTTCTTCTTTCTTTCTATCCTTCTATCTACCTACCTACCTACCTATTTGAAAATCCTCATTAGGATCAGAAAATATACCATAATACATGCAGTGTATGTTGTGCATTAACCCTAACCTGAACCAAAGCCTAACCCACAATACACTGGAATTCTCCCTGCTTTTTTTTTTTTTAAAAGCCTCACAGTTCACACAGTGCACTTTAAAAAATCCTAGTTTGTAAGAGTTTTTTTTTTAAAAAAAAAATCTACTGACTTAAGAAGATTTTATCAGATAGTAAAAATCTCCTGATCCTGAGTGAAAATATGAGCACAATGGAGAAATCAAAAACAAAAGGAAACAGGAAATGAGGCTGTTTGGAAATTAGAACAAGGAGTAAATTTAGATCTGTCCTTTCTCTTTCTGGCATGATGCATCACAAAGTAAATCATTGTGTGTTGGACAAGTTTGTAATCCAAACACAAAAAGGCAAAAAGCAGGAAGAGAACTGGAGTTTTATGGTAGAATCCAAAGAGGGAGATGCTAGTTTTGTTAATGATATTTTTGGAAGCTTGAGGTTCCTGGATACAAGTGGTTCCCTCGTGACATGCCTTTTTTCATGGAGCAGCAAGTCAGAGTGACCCAGCAATTTAATGGGAGTGCAATTCAGTGTCAGCAGTGATATACAGCTGTTCTTTTACCTGCTGGGAAACCTTAGTCAACTCACTTGAATTTGCTTTTCTTCCAGATGTAGTATTTAGTGTGGATCCCTTTCTTGATCCTGGCCATGATTCTGGAAGAGTCTGCTGGCAGGTGAACCCATCCTAGATTTTCAAATATTTTTGATTACTGGTATCTCCAAACTGCAAAGTTACAAGGGCACATTCTAGCCTTTGAACAATGGTATTCATGCTGTACTCAGTGCAACAGTTTTGCATGTCACCCTATAAACTGCTGTAGGAACACCATGAGAAGTGCTTGTAGGAGGCCTAAAGCATCTTGAGAGTACAACTTGAAATGTGGGTTGTTATGGCTTCTACAAAGGAGCCCTGGGAAATGTAGTTTGGCAAGAGTGCTCCGGATACAACGCAGACAATTCTATGCCTACATTTCTCAGATTCCCAGAGGAATGCCTTGTGAATTTAAGCCAAGTTTAAATTTGTAGTGCAGGCATGTTCACAAGCTGTCACAGAATTTTTCTATTGCTGCCTCTCTCCAGTACCCATTACATGTGTGGGAAGGTGACTTGAAGACAAAAGTATTTGCCTGGTTTTTACATTGCTGCCATCATACATGTTTTCCATCCTCCTATTCCCTCTTTAGGCCATAGGTTTGGTAGTGAGCACACATACTGTTGCTGTACCAGAGTTAGCTGCTGTCCCAAAGAGTTGAATCAGATAATGCCGTGGAAGGAGCATGGCAGGGAAGTGATCATAGCAACAGGAGTATCACGGTGACAATGGTATAAGAAGTGGAATCAGGAGAGCAGGTCAAGGAACTGATGCCACCAGTGGGAGCTGCAGTGGCCACAACAGAATTGGTGGTGGCAATGATCAACCATGAAGGTGAGTGTATGAATGCAACCTATACGCCAGGACTGGAAAGCTGTGGCTCTCCAAATGTTATTGAATTCCAATTTCTGTCGGGCTTAATCAGCCTGGCCAGCAGTGAAATACAATGGTTATTTCCATACTGCACTGTTATACATCCTGTGGAATTCTGGGGTTTGTAGTTTACTGAGGCCAAAGAACTCTCTGACTAAGAATTTTAAAGTCCTCTCCCTAAACTGCAAATCCCAGGATTCCATAGGATGTTGAAAGTGGGATAATAGCAGTATAAGAGTGCAGCGCAGAAATGGCCAATGGATATAGCAATTCATCAATGGATATAGCAATTCACATGTCCCCTACCCTTGCTATTACATCATCTTTCCATCTTCTCCCGGGGCATAGTCTGAAGGCATATGATGACCAAACAACCTCATGGAAGTGAAACAGATTTTATTTGTTTGGTCCCTGGATGGGAAATCTCTTAGGAATCTCAGTTTATGCCATTTTCAGTTCTACCAGGAAAGAATATCAGGAGTGCCACTGGTAATGAAGAAATGGGTAAATTGCATCTGGAGCCCACAGTTCTTAAGCCTGTCTCTCTGCCCATGACTAGCAACGAGCATATGAAGCCTTGGCTGCAGAAGGCAGAAAACTGCTGCTTTCTTGGAAAACAACATAAAGAGTGACATGATTCAAAACAAGATGCTTCCCAGTTGTTTGCATTATCTTGATCTTCTCATAGGACAATATATTAGCAACTAAGGTTGGTCTTTGTTAAAGATAAGGTCATTTGGTGGACTGTCTCCAGTGCACACATTGTGTAACACTCACCTCTTGGCTAGATTGCCTACACACTCAAAACAGTTACTGGGAAACACCATGCAAAACCTCCAGGAAAGAGGAAATACATACATAAATACGTATATACACACACACACACACACACACACACAGAGTAACTATTGTCAGGATTTGCTTCCCTTGTTTGGGATTTGCTTCCCTTCCTCTCACCACCGCCCCTTTAAGTAGTTAATCAGTTTGCTAACCCTTCACTCTGCCTTTTCACACTCACTTGGGGGATAGTAAGTTTATTTCCCAGCCTGAAGGGGGAAGATTTGTGTGGGATCCTTTTCACTGAAACACACTGCTACCTCCCAGGTCCATTAGGGAGGCTGTTTTATTGCTGGCCAGAAATTTACATCTGGTTGATGAACTTCTGGGGCTTCTGTGATTTTGATTATTTCTAATAAAACCTAGTGCTAGCCTCATGTAGCTGATTCTCTTTTGAAGTATTGGCAAGTACTGCATGCATTCTGTAATGGTTTTGGAAAGAATTGGTAGAATATGCATCTCTCTTTCCTGTGCTTTGGACAACCTGAATATAGGTTGTTGTAATGCCCTAGTTTTCCAGATTTCTGGAAAAAGCTTTTGAGTCTGCATAACCATCTGTACCTTTATTGTAGTCGAACACAGAGAGATATACTGATTTATGTAATTCTGAACTGTCTATTTCAGTGGTATCCAAGAACTGGTCTACCTGATCTTTTTGACTTCATCTCCCAGAATCCTCCACCAGCATGGATAACGGTCAGGGATTCTGGGAACTGAAGTCCAGAACATCTGGAGAGCCAAAAGTTAAGAACCACTTGCTGGTCTACGCCCTTTTCGCATTGAGGCTTCTCGCGTGAGCGGGGAAGGGCGGCTCACGCGAGAAGTCTTCTCCGAAGGCTGCCGCTTCCCCCTCCTTCCTTCCACAGGCGAAGGAACGAGGGGGAAGCGGCACCGGAGGAGGCTTCTCATGCGAGCCGCCCTCCCCCCGGGCGAAGCAGGAGGTGTTGTGTCCGTCCCCCCCGCGCGCGTGCGAAGCAGGAGGTGTCCCATCCGTTCCCCCCCATGCGCACGAAGCAGGAGGTGTCGCGTCCGTCACGCTAGCGCCCCGCCCCGCCCCTTCCTTCCGCAGGGGCGGAGGGAAGGAAGCGTGACCCGGCCGCCTCCCCAACGCTCTGCACAGGAGGTAAGTGCACCTGGGCACCGGGAACGTTGTGCGAGCGCAGGTGATTTTCGCTTTGAGGCGAAAATCAAAAAACCCGCGATTGCGCCGCTGCAGCCCCGTGAGCGCAGCGGAGGTAGGAGTGCGTCGTGCAGAGTGACGCTCCCACTCCCTCGAGGCTCACCGGGCTGTCGCGCGACAGAAAGCCCATGCGAAAAGGGCCCTAGTCTCCTCTCTAACAACAGCTGTCCAAATTGTCAGGCACAGATTTTGCCTCTCCCAGGCACTACCTGATCCTTCTAAGTGGCTGTAACAAGAACTGAACCTTAAAATGTTCTGCTTGCCAAATGTGCCATTGAACTGCAGTCCTTCTTCTAAAGTTGCAGCCCTCTTCTCCTGTTCTCATGGGCTTCTCTGGAAACACAGTCTAGGAACTTAATCTTTTAGACTCAATGGAAATCTACACTTTCAAAGTCTGAAAACTACATACAGCCAGTAGGTAGACAGGCTGTCTAGCTAAATGTTAGAGTAGATGGTCGCTGGTTAAAGACACTTTCCACTTGACACACCCAACCTGCCATTGGGACTGGAGAAGGACAGGACCAGGGCAATACTTATGCACAATGTCATCCCAGTCCTGTCCTCCTCCTGTCCCCAGGTGGCAAGATCACACCACAAATTATTGATGGTTTTTCCTCATCAATGACCAGCAATCACGCCACCCTCATGCCTCACACCCACACCTACCTCATCTGCAGAGGCTCTGAAAATGCAATGGCTGCACTTCCTAACCCAGCACAGCCTGGGACAATATCCAGCTGCATTGTAGCAGGAAGAGGCATGGCCATCGTGCTTCCTGGATCCTGGAGGCAGTCGGTGCACAGGGGAGTGCTCCATGGCACTCCCCTCCTGGGACAGCCGCTGTGGCCATCATCACCAGATGCCACTGGGACAAAGGTAGGATGCAGAAAGGGCTTCAGTCTCCCTTCAGCTTTGAAGCTTATCAGGTAAACTTGAGCATTGAGGACTTAAGGAAGTGAATTGTGGGATATGGCTGAGAGATCTGGCTAAGTGAGCTACCTTGGTCTGTATGTTCCCAAGCTGCAGAACTTTCTTCAAGGACAGAAGAAAATACCTTTGTGCAATATTGGTCTTTCTGGACTGGCTGGCAGTATTACCATTCAAGGTGGGGACAGGTTTGGTATGCTGTGAGATACAAATGAATGAGATGGGGACAGAGTGACGAAACCTCTCTGCTGTGGAAGAATTTTCAGGTTGCTCCCCAGAATTTGCGTGAGATTTCTTTTCACACAGTTTTTAGAGTATTGTCCTATTGTATCTCATTGGTGCAGAATAATTTTTAAATATGGAATTGCAAGGATCCTAAGCTTTACTGCACACTGACAAGCTGTATATGAAATCTGCATTACATCCTTTTTAATGGATAGCAAGGTAGGCAATTCCTATATGAGCTAAATTGTTAAAAGTAACAGTGATTTAGCTAGAAAGGAGAGGACAGTGTTCAGCTGAACAAAGGAAACCTGCCAGGTCAAGTATGTATCAAGTAAATTATGTCTGTATTTAATGATGATAATAATTACATTTTCTTTAAAAAAAAAAAAAGCAGAACACAATAGAAGATCAGCACACAGGCTTCAGCTGCCTTAAGGAAAAAGTTGCAGTTCGGAAAGATATTTCCTGGTGTTTTGTTTTGTTTTCTGCTCAGACAGTTTGGTGGTTTGAGCCGAGGGAATCGAACTCTCATCTACGAAATCACTTGTTGAACCTCATGACAGGAAGGTAAAGGAACATTTCAGAAAACTGACCCACTGGGGCTAATCTAATAGGGAACTTATGAGAGGAAACATTTTGTAAATCTGATTCCGGAAATCTGACGAACAGGAAGACCTGGAGAAATATTCAAGGGGGTGATGAACTGAAAAGGAAAAAGTCAGAGAGAGAATGGCCTCTGTGCACTGTGTCCGTGTAGATGGGGAGAGAGGTGGTGGTGGGGAGAAGAATAACATAGAAAATAATTAATTGTGCATTTCATTTGTCTGGGGAGGTTTCAAAACTTCTGTGAAGGCAGCCATACAGGCCAAACCCATCTGCTGAGAATAGCTCTGTTTCTCAAACAGCCAGCAAGGGAGGCCTGAGGTTACAACACATACAGTGCAATCCCATGCATGTCTAATCATAAGTGAGACTCATGGAGTTCCATGGAACTTGCTCCCTTGTAAGCATAGGTAAACTTGCAGCTTGAGGCTGTTCTGAGACACAAAATTGTGTAGGAACAGTCTGGTGTATGTGAGTCAGAATTTAATAGGCTAAGACATTAGTCTAGGTGGACCTCAAAACATCATGGGAAATGGGCCTGAGTGAGATGGGAGAACAGCACCATGGGCTGAGCTGTGGAGAAATCAAGGTTGCCAGAGTGAAAACTGGAGTGAGCTTTTGTACCTCTAACTGTTGTGTAGAAGAGGGAATTTCAGCAGGTGTTGCTTGTTATCTGGTTGCATAGCCAATGTGTCACGTTTAGGAGCCATCTCCAATTTCCAGTCTGGAATCCTTGCGATGTTGTGTGGATGAGAGGAAAGAGCATCTTCACATTGCATCAGTTTTCTTGATGGAAACTGCTTCCATGCAGGAAGAAACAGGTACCGTACCCAAACCTTGAGTTGGGAACATTGAGATGTTATTGGGCTAAAGTCCCCATCATCCCTTACCACTGTCTATGCTGCCTGTAGCTGATGGGAGGTGTAGTACATCAACCTCTGGAAGAGCACATATTATACCATGCTGGCTGAGACTGCCATGTATATCTATCACACAGGTTTGTGCTTGCTTATATAATTATCATGAGAACTCAGTGTAATGTACAACAACAACAACAAACCAATTTAAACAGCCAGAGGTGGGAAGCTGTGAGGTGTGATGCAATTATATAACCCATCTTGTTACATTCTGCAGTGAGGAGTATATTGTGTTTAATGGCCTGGAGTTCTTGGAAATAAGAATGTCAGTTCCTTAAAATACTTACAGGATGTAGGCTTTATTGTTCTGCAGTTCATTCCCTGCCAAGGCCACAGTTCTAGCTTTCCTAGACAAACAATTGGAAACTTGGTATGGGTTACTTACATTTAGTTCAGAACATTCTAAGAAATTTGACCTGGACCAAGGAATAGGTCTTCTACAGACATTACAGGGTGCCACCACCACTAGGCTAAAGGTGTACAATTTCTGGAAATTTTGAAGCCATGAGTAAAATTTGTGGTTTGTTTCAGATGGGGAAGGGCTGGAAAAACAGAATTGGGTGGGGGATGAAAAACAATGCATTAATGACCTTTACAGATCAAGTTCTTTCTTATTTTAGGAACATAAAATGAATTATATATTACTTGGCTTGGCCTGAAAGCATCATGTTTGATATAGTAACAATACAGTTCTTTCAGAAATAATTACAAATTGAGTTTACTTGTTGTTGTTGTTGTTACAAGTGGACCTACAAAGACTTGAACTTTAAGGAACTCTGAACTATAAGGCTCCTTTGCACTTCCTAGTTTATAAGGAGCTGGCAAATAAATACGTAAATAAATAAATGGCAATACCATTAACAATAATAAAACAAAGAAAATTATTTTGTCTCTTCTAGTCTTCCACAGTGCCAAGTAGACGTACAGCAATCATTCTCATAAAAAGGGAAGCCAATACCAATATCAGGAACTGCAATAATGTAAAATAATGTATATAATCCCACATAACAGTTTAGCTGCTGTTTAGCTTTTTAGAAACAATATAAAAGGAGTAAAACAGATGAACACTTTGTCTTAAATAGCTTATTCTTCATTCGAAAACAGAATATTCTGTAAGCCATTTTTCCCATTTTTCTTTAAAAAGAATCTTTGGGGGGGAAATTATCTAAGAATCGATTTTTTTCAGACTATTCCTGGACCATCATATCTCTACTCTAGTTGAAAACCTCAGGTTCTCAGTCGAGAATAAATGATGCAAACAAATGGCGCAAATGAATTGTGCAAATGTTGTTAATTAATTTACAAAAACATCTGGCTTCATAGATTTTCAAATCATTTGAGGTCCAGCTGCAATGAAATGAAGCCAATGTGTGAAGTTAAGAATGCAGGCTACTCAATACATCATACCAATCCAGCATTTTAAACGCTTAAGGAGCTTCATTCAGCAGAAAACATAATGCAGAAGGAAGACAGGTACTATGCAAAGCCAACCACTAGCTGACAGACTAAGGAAAAACAGTGGTTCCTGAGTTAGGGAATCTCTTTCAATGACTATGGTGAGTAGGGAGTACTAGCCTAAGTGCTAAACTTTTCAGGAGATAGCAGTGCTCACAGGCTTACCATAGTTCTTCAGAAAGATAGAAGGATAGATGGACAGACAGACAGAAGGCAAACTGTCAGGAAATGTGAACATTAGTACTAGTACTAATGTGAACATTAGTACTGGATCTCTCAAGCAGAGCAGTCAGATTGGCAAGGCAGCAACTGAACAACAGCTAGTCTCTTGCATGTGCATCGACATACAGCTAGCCCCTTGCATGAGTATCACCTTGATCTGGGAACAGCCCCTTTAGCTAAGATTTCTTCCTTGATTTACAAGCAGGAAAAGATGTTCTGTCTGTGCATGTATATGTTTGAATGACAAGCTATGAGCAACTATGGTTGGTACACTTAATGACATCACAAGCGGCCATTTCTGGGTCTCCCTGTAAACCTCAGAGTCTGAGATGATCCCAAGCTGGCATCCCTAATAGGAACATCTTTCCATTGAAGCAGAATGCCCTGGGTGCTAATGGGTAGCGACAGATGCCCATGGTTTGAAACCATCTCAAATATAAAAACAAAACAAAAACATGGCTTTCTTTTCCTCCCATGCCACTTACCCTTAAGATTTATGTCCCCAAATGCCTGAAGAAGCATGGAAATTCCCTATGACCAACCAGCACTGTGAAAGCTGGCAACCCCAATGTACTACGAATTTGATTGCTACCTAACCTAAATGAAGGCCTCTCTGTAACTATATATGATTCTACAAAATAATTCTGTGAGAGCAACCAGGCTCTTTAAAATGCTATTGAATTGCTTGGTCTGCAACTCTGTCACTATGCAGAGGGAACCAGGAGCTAAATTTTAGATGATGCTTGAGAATATGTATAGAAACTTATTTCTCTATATCTGTGTTAGAGGTGGGAAGAATATTTGAAAATATTTTTAAAAATTGGTTAAATAAACTGTGTTTCTCAAGTATCAAGACATTCTGACAAACAGAATCCTGACTGAAAAGAATTTTCACAGTTTGGAATTAACTTTGCACAACATTTTCACATATTTTTCCCACAGAAAACAGCATTTTCTTTAAACAACCTTTTCTGTGCAAAAAAGAAACTTCTTCAGCAAAAGTATTGATTTTTGTACAGAAAATGCTATTTTCTATAGGAAAAATGCCATGTCTGAATTTTGCACAGAACAAGTCTCAAACTGTCAATAGTTTTAAAAACTGCTTACGGCTTCTTTAAAGAATGAAATGGGGGGGAGCACTTCCCTAATCTGTGTAGATCTATAGAAATCTTCCAGAGCAACATCTATAGCAGTCTTCTGGAGCCAAATAGAAATGATATGAGTGATATGAGAACAAAATTAGCAAAAGTCTAAACGAAAGCTTACAGAGAGGAGGGAAGGAAGGAGGAACGGAGAGAGAAGTTTCAAGGCTCAAACAAATATAAAAATGGTTGCCTAGTTCTCTCTCTTTCACACACGAAGACGCATACACACAAGGGGAGATTGCCATTTCTGGGTATATCAGGCACTCAGAAACATAAGTTGAGTACAAAAATTGTTTGCATTCAATTCATTCAGCAGGGGGAAAGGCTAGCAGGAGGCAGAATTTTTCCCTTTGCTGCAGATTTAGGCAAGAACAAACTGCTGTACTCTCCTAACTTGTGTGTTCTTCCCAATTAATAACTTTTGTCATCTTGACTACACTCAATTGTTGCTTGACTTCAAGTGTATATGAGCGTTTTCATCTGTGAAAAGTTGGTGTGTATGCAGCTGACAGCCACAGTTAACATCATAGCAGAGAGCTTAGCCAAGGTTATCAGTCATGTGAAGCCCATAATGTAAAGATCTTGTAAAGATAATTAGGAATTGTAATGTGTGACTTAAATCAGCCTAGTGATACCTTTCTATAGGGGTCTGTGCTGAGCTGGAGGCCTGTTCTTGCTGCTTCTTGTGCTTACTGTATAAGCTGTTTTACCCATCTTCCACTTCAAACCCTAAAAGCCAACCTTTGGGGCCCACTTGCTGTGCAAATCAAACATGCTTTCAAGGAATCTCTGCAAGAGGCTGTTGGGGCCTGAGCACAAGGCAAGAGCTGAGGTCAGTCTTTTGGCTGGTTTGTGATTGCACAAAGGAATTTACTGAGTCATGGGCACATGTGAGGACTGTCAGCAACTCTGCAGTGTTTATAATATGCACCCAAGAGCAGCACCAAGTCTACGCGAGGCTCCCTGACCATATCATCCATCACAGGATGGAGTTGGCCGAGCTCAGTAGACAATTAATGAAGTGATACCGATAGGACAGTGCAGGAAATAGATTTGACATTTCAGTGGGCCCCTGGACACCAAGCGAAAGAGCAATTGGGCCACTGAGAGATTCAGTCAGCCGTGCAGATACGCACTGGGAGTTGGAGCTGAAGTCTTCTCTGATGCCACCTGATCTTTTGTGAGTCCTGCTGCCCGCGTGGCATAAATGACTCAGTGACTATGGTTTTAATGAGTTGCACAGGGTGCAGTAAAAAAGAGGTTCTGTTCCATCCTTGGCTGCATATGCATCTGATGGGCAAAGATTTTTATGTGAAAAATGAACTGTGAAGGCACGTCCTGGGATTCAGTGTACAAACAGTTCACGCCAGAAAGGAAAAAAAGAAAAATTAAGCCTTATTACAGTCAATAAGAATATTCCACAGAATTTGGCTTAAGAACTGGGGTCTTAAGCATTTGTTTACCACACCAAGTGATGATCTTTGTGTCAATCCATGCCAGCTCTTCCACACCCTTAACTCCTTGACCCCTAACCCTTAACCAATCAACCTTGTGCTGCGCGTTAGCACTCATTTATGATTTCTAATAGCAAACTTACATAGGGGTGGGGACAAAAAGAAATTTGCTAGCCCCTTTCTCCCCATTATATTTCATTAGGCTCTGCCCTTTGTGACCTAAGCTGAAGTTGATGACACAGTTTACCCAGAGTAATCCTGTTTAAAAAATGAAAGGGCTTCTGAGGGAGAGGGTAACTGTTGACAACCTGAAAGTGAAGGAGGGAACAGGTCACTCTGAGGCAAGACACCAAATTTGTACTGCAGTGGGGCAGGAGGTGGGGGCAAGACATGGCAAAAATATATGTGAAAAAAAGTATTGTGTACAAGACTTTTTTTTTACCAGTGTTACGTTGTGATTCAAGTCATAAGGATATAGAATCATAAAATCATAGAGTTGGAAGAAACTCCAGGGGGCATCAAGTCCAACCCCCTGCTATGCAGGAACACCCATCAAAGCATTCCCAACAGATGGCCATCCAGCCTCTGCTTAAAAACCTCCAAAGAAGTAGACTCTATCACACCCTGAGTCAACATATTCCACTACTGGACAGCTCTGACCATCAGGAAGTTCTTCCTGAGGTTCAGGTGAAATCTCCTTTCCTGCAGCTTGAATCCACTGCTCCTTGTCTTAGACTCTGGAGCAACAGAAAACAAGCCCGCTCCCTGATCGACATGATATCCCTTCAAATATTTGAACATAGCTATCATGTCCGTTCTTAACCTTCTCTTCTGTAGACTAAACATCTCCAGCTCCCTAAGCCATTCCTCATAGGACATGGCTTCCAGACCCTTCACCATTTTGGTCGCCCTCCTCTGGACATGTTCCAGCTTGTCGATGTCCTTCTTGAATTGAAGTGCCCAGAACTGGACACAGTATTCCAAATGAGGTCTAACCAATGCAGAATAAAGTGGTACCATTACCTCCCTCGATCTAGATACCATACTCCTATTGATGCAACCAAGAATCTCGTTGGCTTTCTTGGCTGCTGCATCACACTGCTTGTGATCTACCAAGACTCCTAGATCCCTTTCACATGTTCTGCTATCCAGCCATGCATCCCCCATCCAATATTTGTGCATTCCATTTAAGCGTAGGACCTTACATTTCTCTCTGTTGAAATTCATTTTGTTAGCTTTGGCCCAGCTCTTCAATCTGTCAAGGTCATTTTGAAATTTGATTCTGTCCTCTGGGGTATTAGCAACCCCTCCCAATTTCGTGTCATCTGCAAATTTGACCAGCATGCCCTCCACTCCTTCATCCAAGTCATTGATGAAGATGTTGAATAGCACTGGGCCCAAGACAGAATCCTGAGGCACCCCACTAGTGACTTCTCTCCAGGATGAAAAGCGGCCATTGGTGAACACCCTTTGGGTTCGGTCGGTCAACCAGTTACCGATCCACTTAACAGTATCCCTGTCCAGCCAGCATTTTACTAGCTTCTTTGCAAGAATGTCATATTTGCCAAAAATTTGGCAATCTAAAAAGCGAAGAAGAAAAGCAAAAACAGAAAATACATATTTGTATAGACAGAATTATGTGTTCAATATTAAAGCAAGGGGGTTGGAAAAAAGTATCCTTTTTGTAAAGATCCATAAATGTTTCCTGAAGCAGACTGACAAAGCAAATAGGCAAAAAGATAAAAAGCCACAATAAAGCTAAGATGAGTCGTTTGGTTAAGAAGAAGAAGGGAGATATGAAACATTTCTGAAATCCAATTGTCCATGGTGTTCAGGGACCTTATGGTAAAGTGAGCAGTTGCACTAAGAGCACCTATTGAATGACAGGCAAAAGTGAACACTAAAAACCTGGAAATGGAGTTTAGATGAGGACAAGCAGTGCTTGAATCCATACTATCTCCATACAACAGACTGCCAAAAGGCCTCAACACAATGAAAGTTGGGAGGAAAGAAAGGAAATAATCAAGCATGGTTCCCTATTCCTATTACTGCTATGTAAGCTAGCCAGAGAGAACCGGCGTTGTGTGGTGGTTTGAGTGTTGGATTAGGACCCTGGAGACGAAGATTTAATTCCCCCGCTCAGCCATCCAAATCCACTGTGTGACCTTGGGTGCATCACATACTATCAGCCCCAGAAAATCCTGTGATAGTTTTGCCTTAAAAATCAGAAATGACTTGAAGGCACACAATAAAAACAAAAAACTCACCAGATATTAGTTACATATTTCATTTATATATGAGGGGTGCATACATGAGTATTTTGTTGAATTTTTTTTATAAATGATATCTATATCTGTGTTTAGTATTTTGTGATTGTACATGGGCTATGTGATTTGTCTGGTTGATGACCCTTGACTAACTAAGACCCTTCTGCACCCCATCTTCAACCTGCAGTGGTGATGGGATTGCAATGGGATTGTGACATTGGTGGTTGATTGTGACAGTTCTGCAGGATGTTGTTGCAATCCTGTTATGATCCCATGGCCACTTGTCACAATTGCAGAATAAATCATTGATGGGTTTCCCTGTCAATGACATGTAATTGTGCAGTCTTCCTGCCTTCCTCCCGCACTTACCTGTCATACAGAATGGCAGGAAGCACAATGGTTGCACTTCCTGCCCCAGCACAGCCTGGGAAAGTGCCAGGCTGTGCTGTGGAAGGGAGGGGCAAACCATTGAGCTTCCTCCCATCCATCACGCAGCCCGTGCAGACAGGAGCACTTCTCTCCTCCCAGGAATGGCTTTCCCCAGATCCCCACACGATGGCTTTGACAGAAGGTAAGATGCAGAAAGGGCTTTAGAAAGTGTGGATCCAATCCACTGAAAGTTCATTGTGACCAAGTCCATGGAAAGAGCTCATTAGTCATTATCAGTAGTGGAATGGAATGGAATCACTACACGAGAGGTGTGCTAATTAGGACCACAGTTTTGTTTCACTTTAGCACCATAACGTTAGCACCATATTCCAGGGGTGGGCTAAATGTGGCCATGAGAGATCACAAACAATGCCTGAGTTTGTTTTAGCAGCCCTTCCCAATTGTTCCCAGACTCCCCTATCTTTGTTTGGGGGGGGGTGTGGAGAGAAGAGGTGAAGTGTCTTTCCTGAAGCCACCAGGAGCCATGATTCACCTTTACTGCACATTGCAGGACCTCATCCCACATGTGCTGGTTGAGATCCAAATCAAGCAGATGGAGTATAGTGCTCCACCCTCACACTTCTGTATCTGTATCTTAGTGCAAGTGAGTATCCTCTAGTCCTGTGCATCCCACCCAAAACCTTTCCTCCAACAGCTGACAAGCCCTGGAGGGTGGTACTGTTTATCAGTGGAGAAGAGAGAGTGCAGGGAGGCAATTCAGACATTGACAAATTGATTCATCTTGGCTTGGAAAAGGAAGAAAATGGGAGCATGCTCAGACACTATGTGCACTCTTCCATTCCTTCCCCTTCAAAATATTTTGGTTAAATTGGCTTCCCCTCCTGAGAGTGACATTTGTGCGTGGAAGGGAGTGTCACAGAATAAGATCTTGCATTCCATACAAAGCAGACAAGTGAGCACTTAAGCCACACTTGTGGCATACATGTCAGTAACAGGATTGCAGACACTGTTTGACATCAAAAAATTCCAGTTCAATTACTATATGATGGAAGCGGGGATTGGGACTATACTTAGTATTTGTAAATTGTTACAGAGATAGGGTGGCTAGTTGCAATGGAGAAAGCAGAGATGCCACAAACAAATCAACTGAGGAAGCTTTAATCGGAAATGATCAAAGACATTTCCTGCTCCTACATGTTTATGTGTTTTGTCTGGAGAAAGATGTCAGTTCAGTTCAGGCAACAGCTGTTCATCATCAAGCATCCTCTGTTTGAGTCAAGCCAATTTAGTAGAGGACACACCTCCTGTAGTGGTAGCGTCCTAAAAGGTGAAAAAGGAAAATGAGAAATCATCAGTTCCTCAATGGTCCTCCCAAGCCACCTGTCTGTTGGTCATTTTAGGTTAATTTAAAAAATGAAGAAATTATGCAAACTCCATCTTCACACTCCAGAGCTTAACCAATGCTTTTCTTCCCCTCGCCAACCTTCTTTGCTAGATCTTCTTATGGCATATGATCAGATAACAATTTTGCCCAAAATGTGTATTTTCCACCCACAAAAGTGGACAATTCACCTACAATAAAAAATCATTAAGGAGGTATACAAAAGTGGCATAAAATCTTGTTCTAAAGTTAAATAAGTAATTTGTAATCTCAAATCCTTAGGTTATTATTTTCAGTCACATATCCAGATATTCACTTTTACATTCTGCAAGTCCATTAAGCATACCTATGAACTGAAATAACAAAATCATCATCATCATCACCCAACTGTATCATCCTAAGATCACATCAGCCTGCAACAGAATCAAGTGGTAGAACGGTAAATGGACATTAATTCATTCATTATAAGTGTAATTATTAAAAATTATTTTGTTGCCCATTGTTCTTAACAAAGTGATATTATTCCACTTTCATCATCCTATGCAATCCTGGGATTTGCAGTTTTGGGGGGCATTTAGAATTCTCAGCCAGAGAGTTCTTTGGCCTCAGTAAACTACAAACTCCAGAATTCCATAGGATGTTGAAATACCACTATAACAAAATAAGGCAGAAATTATCAAAGCGATTACAGGCTTCCTTCACTTATCTGCCAGGTTAGGGACCAGAGCACTGTCAGAAAACAAAATTGGTTGAAAAGTGGAACCCATGTACTGTGCTATAGGGAGCATGTAGGGCTTACAGAGGCTTGCTTGGGACTGACCACATATGTGGTGCTTGCAAAGTCTCCCAGCCAGCTTGGTGCCTTTTTCTCCCTCTCACCTCACTCTGCATGCAGTACGCACATGCATGCAGTCTTGAATGAGCCTCCATAGGCAAGAAGAACTGATGATTAGAGCAGAACCCCCATTGAATTAATAGAACTTGTTCTTAATTTGGAAGCACTGAAAGCGCAAGTTGTCAGATAATGGAACATCAAAAGGCAAGGGCTTCCTATATTCAGTATGAAAGACTGTTCTTTTCAAATAGCAGAGTTTCAATTAACAATTAACACTTACCATTGTTTTAAAACAGGGTTGGACAACTTTAGTATACCTGGAGGCCAATTTTCTGCCCTGGGGTCTTTCCAAGGCCATATAAACTACTCAAAATGCAAAAACTTGGGAGGGAAGGGAACAGAAATAGCTGGAAAGCCACTGCACACTGTAGTGTGCCCTGAAAACTATTTAAATGTTCCCATTCTTGGAGGTTTTGAGGAAAGGCAATTTTCCCTGCTTTAGTCAGAGAAAGGCCAGAACAATAATCTTGGGGATATGACCCTAGTTGAAATCATTACTTTGGAGGTATATTTGGTGGGGCGAGTTACCAATTTGGGGCAATTCTTTTTTTCAGTTTTTTTTAAAACTGAAAACTGTCAGTAGGATGTGTTACTAATATGTTACGAATGATAAGTGCAACAGATGTATTTTATAATAACCATTGAAGGGATTAATATTTTTTTTAAAAAAATAGTAATTTTTATGTTAATGTTAACAGCCATGATTCAAGCTTAAGCACAAGTGCTTTCATGCTTTGGTTGGAGAGGCATATACCTCTTTTTTACTACAGAGAAGTAAGGGGAATGCAATTTTTTAAATTCTGACTGCTGCTCTCATTTTTTTCTGGATTTTTAAAAAATATCTACCTCATTTCCCCCCCTGTGATCTAGGTACCTTCTGCCATACTTTTAAGATGTTTTAATTGTCTTACCATCAATTCATCTCAATAATATATGTTCCATTATTTAAAAATAATTAGTTCTGCTAGAGGTTGTGCTTCTGCATCATTATTTGGAGTCCCCTTGTTCTGCAGTGCCACATTCAATGGAAGTGGGGCAGAATTCAGAGCACCTTTTTGTAAAAATGCAATGGGACATCTGCTCTCTCCATGGCTCAATTTGTCCTGCTCCTGTGACCCTGAAAGAATCCAACACTCTCTTCATCCTTCAGGTCACAAACAAGAAGCAGAGATAGAACTGGCTCCCAAGGAACAAGGAGCTGGTCAAGAGGGAGTTCTTGGATGCTGTACTGGAGTCTGCATAGGGTTCCCAGGAATACCCCAGATGCTACACTCAGCCACTGCTAAACACAGCATGTCAAACACACCTTGTTTACTTGGGAAAAGAGAATGAGGTCTGAAGCTTTGAAGATGGACTAATCTGGCTGCAGGAACTTTTAAAAACTGGTGGACATACTTGCAGACCTCAAGCTGTCTTGCTTATCCCAGCAATAAGATGTAGACTACCACAAAGATCATGCCTGATGAACACAGTAAGAATTCACAAAGAATAGAGACACAATGTTGGGGGAAGAGGGGCTACAATGATGCAAGACCCAAATGCACCATGAAATTCTTTTCAACTATAGAAAAAGATGTCCTTCTTGCTGTTTAGCAGCTTTCATACGAGCTTCAATTATTAATGATCCAATTACATTTTCCCAAAGGAAATCAATTATATCTTTAGAAGATTAGCACAGCAATTTTATGATGGTGGTGGGTGACAATCCATGGTGGAGCAGCCACCACATACAAATAATCATTAATTTGTTGCTGATCAGGTTTTTCTACATAATTTTGTCCTTTTGTTTCTCCAGCCCCCAACCCCAGAACAAAGGGTCCTCTACATTTGGTGTCCTCTCAGCTATCCTCCCAAGGAATACAGGCTTGTACTCTATTTCTGGGGATGATGAATCTATCTGATAGATTGCTGAAGATTTTATTTCAAATTTACCATGCTATATAATTTCTAGATGATCTTCATTTTATTTATTTCTCAGTGATACTTAATTCCAAGAGCTTTTTCAGAACTGCAGAGTGTTTTGTTTCATTCCCTCCAAACCAACCCCCCCCCCAGGAATTTCTGGTTTTTAGATGAGCAGGGATTTAAACTTGCCTTCCAGTTTACCTCTGATGCTGCTGCTGGCTTACAAAGGAAAAAGCTACAGCATCAGCAGT
Source organism: Ctenosaura bakeri (assembly GCA_948474755.1). Taxonomy (NCBI): domain Eukaryota; kingdom Metazoa; phylum Chordata; class Lepidosauria; order Squamata; family Iguanidae; genus Ctenosaura; species Ctenosaura bakeri. Next base: position 25,953 of record CAOLHI010002164.1, read on the forward strand.
GTGCAGATTCCAAAGTCTCCTTGCATTAGGAAAAAACTCCAGGATTTTTGCCACAACTAGAACTGAACAAGGAGTGGGAGATGCAACCTTAGATTCACAAGTAGAGTTTGCAAAATTATTTTTCTAAAAGGTAGTTTGTTCCCATTACTTGTCACAATGGATGGAAAGGTCTTGCTCTTCTTTCATAAAAAAAATACAAACTCATTGTGTTATTCATTGTTCGCTGGCACATTGCTTGTGTGCTACTTTTTGATAGCTTGCTTGAAAAGTGTTGAAGTATGCAAAAAGGTCCACAGTCCCCCAAACTAAGCCCCCCATAATTTTTAAAAATAAGCAGAAAAAAATGTCTTAATCCTATTGTTAGTACTGACCAGAGCGAGACCCTTTAAATCAATTGGCTTTACTATGTGTTGATTTACCATTCAACAATGGATTCAAGGATTTTATATAGTTGGAACCGACCAACAAGATTGCAGCCAACAAGAGAGACACCAAAAATATTAACATACTTACCGAGCATTACATAGTTGCTTTTGGCAAAAGTAACAGAAGTAGTAACATAATTGCTTTCTCTAAAGAAACCACCAGGTTAGTTAGTACCAAAAAGGAAAAAAAAAAAAAGGGGTGAAGGTGGGGGTGGGCGGAAAAGAATCAAAGGGCATCTTTGAGACTAATGTGTTTTAGCATGAGTTTGTACAGATACCAATCTGCTTCTTCATATCCAATAATGGTGTGATATTAAAACCGCATGTATTTAAGAACAGTTTCTTCTCTTCTCTTTCCTGGGTTAACATGGTTACTTGTGAACATGTTACTTCCAAGCTTGGCTTAGCAGTCTTACAGCTGTTTTTTCCTGCACTTCTGTCACCAGCAGGGTCTCCCACATCCATTATGGTTCAACATGGGCAAGTGCAAAATGAAGTCTAACTGCAACCCTCTCCATACATAAAGTAAGTGTACACTACTTCTTGTGCACCAGTGCAAGAACAAGGACATTTCTTCTCCATCCCAAGAAAACAAGGAAAAATTCACACTGAACCAACAAAATAGGAGTAATGATGGAGTGGTACCAGCACCCATTCTTGACTTCTATCAAATCAGTCTGTGCACTTTTGTGAGAGCACATTAACAGCTTGACATATTAGCATTCTTCATGTTCTTAACCAACATACTCTACTGCAAGGGCGCGTCACCTTCTGAAACCAAGTACTGGCTTGCCTTATGTGAGAGTGGCTAAAGGTCAGCTACGAGTTGCAGTGGAAGATGAGGGCAAAGGTCAAAATTGGTAAAGCCAAAGTCAAAGTGGGCCAAAAAACAAACAAACAAACAAAACCTTCTCTCAGACATCCCTTCTTCCCTCTTTCCTTCTCTTCTTTCCACTTCTTTCTTTCTCTTTTCTTTCTCCTATTCATCATCCATCCACTTATAATATGCAACACATGCAAAGCCATCCCTCCTTCCCTCCTTCCATATATCCATTTCCCCATCCACTTGCTTCCTTTCTCTCTCTCTCTCTCACACACATATTCCTGCATACATTCATATCAACCTATCTATCCCTCACATCATTGATCTGTCAAATGGCCCCAAGATCCTTCTCAAATCTGCCTGCCTGCTGGTTCTGCTCTTTGGTGGCAGTGGCCCATGAAGCTGTGGTATAAAAACCTGAAAAACATCAAACCCAAGGGCATGGTGCCTAAAGCAGAATTCCAAACAGAACTATATCCTTATGCCCACCATGCTCTGGGACCATATCACCACAAAGCAACATGGTCTGGATGATGTTGTGGGGGACAGCTCAGAGAAGGTCAAGGATTTCATGCAAGCCACTATCCATAGGTTGTTCTTCTCAGCTCTGCTTGCTGCCATAAGGCATTTTGGTCTATTCATGTCATAGACATCAGGAGAATCTGCTGAGTTCTAATGGATATAGCCCATAACATGAATTCATCAATATATTCTTGCCCTCCCAGTACAGCTTTCAGTTGAAGGTAACATTGTTAGTAGATGATCACCTTGTTTTCTTGTGCACCGGATTCCTCCATGTCCTCTTCTCTTGCCTCTCCTCTTACGTCGTCCACGGCGTCTACGGCGAGAGCCTCTCCTGCTGCGATGTCTGTGATATCTTCGGTATCTTGACATTTTGTTTTTTTCTTACATCTGTGTGCCAGATTTCTGCTCCAGGAGGAGCCAGATACCTGATTTGGCTGGTGGTGGTGATCTGCCTCAGATGATGTGTTACAGGTTAACATTGACTTGCAACCACAGGCTAGCAATTATGACATATGAGTGAGTTTCCATATAAAGTGCTACATCATAATGGTCACTTCATGGTGTGCTACCTGTTTGTTTTTTTCAGCCTTAGAAATATTTAAAGTGGTACAGGTGACTCTTTAATTGTCTTTACAACCATTCAGTCTCCTCTCTTTGTGCATCTTGGGCAATAAATTATGGTCCTTTTAATCTTTCTTCATTCTCTAGACTAATCAGAATAATCTCAAGTGATTTTAATTAGACATTGAGCACACCGTTCACCTCTAGTGTCCTATACAATTGTGGGGAAGCTGATAAATCTTCTGGCCTATTCTTCGTGGTAATGGTGGATTATCCAATACATGGTGCATGCTCAAATGTTATCCATACATTCTTATATAGGCTCATTTCTTCTTTGCCAGCATTCAAACCCGGAACCACATCCATGCAAATGCAGCCATACAAGTATACAGAAGCCTGTTTCAGATCCATGATTGCCTGTCCTTCCCCTAAAACCCTTTTTATAGGGGTACAGTACTGGAAGAAAAAGAACTTTCCACTGGTAGTACTCTGAATTTGGAATGATCTTCCTAAAGAGATCTTCCTACTGCTGCCTCTGATCTCTGATGGAAACAGAAACCTCTCTTTAAACTTTTGAATATATTTGTTATTGGGTTAATAGTACTATTACATAAGTTGATCATTAGGTGGTAGTGAACTTGTTTGCATTTTAGGAGTTTCAGGTTGCTGTCCTTACATGAGACAATAAGGTTCTTTCCTGAATTGTGTGTCCTCCAGGCCTTCCATGACCTTATCTTGTGGTGTTTTCAATATTTTACTCTAAGCCACTCTATAGTGTATTTGAATATTGAAAGGATGAGTGTACAGGCATAGCTCACCTACCAAAACCTCTGTCAAAGAAGCTTCTTTTTGCAAAGTCTTTTTATACTCAACCAGCCCCACCCTTTCCATTCTTGTCCTCTAGCTAGCTAGAGATTTTTTCACAAGCATTGGCAGTGGTAAAAGAAGGCTGAAGAAATGAACATTTTAGGGGTTGGGTTGCAACTGCATGTCTACAGTAAACAATGCTATGAAACCTCAGTAGAAAAAGAGTACAATTTTACTCTAGCTGTTCATATTACAGTTGTATGTATTGGTCTACAACAGGCAAAGTAAACAGCAGCTGCCTCCAGAATCCTTATTGAGCATGCATGTTCAGCAAAACAAGAGAGAAAAAGAGAGAGTCAATACACTTGCCCCAGCAGCCACCCCAGCATGTTAAACAACAATGACAACCACACAGAACTCCTAAGTTTGGCCACCAAAACAGAAATTAAAAGAAAAGTGGGGCTAATTAAAAAAAGAAAAAGATAATCCCTGGATTCATTTTTGGTAAAAGCTTTAAAGTCTTCTCTTGCCTGTGCAAAATTATTCAGTTTATTTATGCAAGGCTTACCTGACCTGGTTATTACCTTTCATGTGTGCATATTTTTAGTTTTTGATTTAAAAATTGCTGACACACATTGAATTGCTAGTGTTTTTGTTTTGTTTAGTTTGGTTTTTGTTTTGGTATAGGAACTTATTTCTATTCTTTCTATATATTTTCTGCCTCTGGCACCATATTTTCTGTTAAAGTATGCTGGAACACATCTACTTTGTTAACTGAGGTATGTCTTTATTTTGAAATAACAGCAACGGATGCACATATGCAGACATCCATGAATAAGACCTGCACAGTGCACACAGGGCCAGAATTTGTTTATCCCCTGGGACCTTGGATGTAATGAAGCAGCTCTCTGGACATTAAGGTGTTGTGCTCTTACTCATGAAAGACCTTAGAAAATAGACCCCCAAAGCATAATTAGAGGTTAAGTAAACTACCTACAGATTAAGCCTCAGATGCAGTGGCCTATAAGTACTAAACCTACCCTAGAATACTGGATATGGTTTGTTCAATGAATTTATTGGCAACATTTAACAAGATGCTGATATCAGAGGAGGTGAGAGAACATGTATGATCCCCAAAATTATGCCCATCTAAGCCATCAGGGTACACTGGTTTGAGCATTGGACTATGACTCCGGAGACCAGGATTGGATTCCCTGCTCAGCCATGGAAACCCATTGAGTGACCTTGGGTGCGTCACACATTCATACAGTCCCATAAGTTGAAAATGACTTGAAGACATACAACACCATCAACATCATCAACAACAACAGTGTATATTTTCAAGTAGAACAATGTTCTTGCCTGGAGAATTTGAATGGATGGAAGCTGCTGAATTCATGTCTTGGCAGGGGGAGCTTCTCATAGGCACCCAGTTGGTCACTCTGCAAACAAAATACTGGGCTACTTAATCCTTTGATTTGACCCAGAACATTAAGATTGCTCTGTGCAACAGAATACTGGAACAGACCTGATCTAACAGAGGTCTCCTTATGCCCTTATGTACACAGGAATATTACCATACTTGCTTTTTAGTCTGGAATTGGCAGCTTTCCTTCACTTCCTTTTTCAATGGTAGTACTTGTCATGGGCTTCCAGGACGTAGATTCAGACTTAGAGTCTCAGGCAGCAGAATCTACTCAGAGACTGCTGCAGCAGAACCTGCAGAGCAGACAGTACCACCACCCACCCCAGGGACAGAAGTGTCAGCCCCAGCAGGGAGCCCTGTTCACTCTGACACAGAAAATGATCTAGCTGTACCTACCTTTGCCCAGCATAGACACCAAAAGGGTCTCCTGTGTCACTCCCAGTGACTTTATGCCAAGCACCAATTAATCAAACACCAGCTGCGCTGACCCTGGAGCCTATAAGAACTGAGCCTTTCCCCTCTAGTCTTTGTCAGCAATCAACTGACCATTTCTCCGGTGCATGCTTCCATTTGCTGCCCTTGCCTGTGTTTCTGACTTTGACTTGTGTTTGTTTTTGCCTGCCTCTGATTTATAGACATTGTTGTTATTGCTTTGCATTTGCAAAGCTGTTTCCTTTCTTCAGTAAATTCACCACTTAGGTTACTGCTGAGTTTCTGACCTGTGTTTGCTATCAGCTTCTCCTGGCTGCCAGCCCAGACCAAGCTCAGAGGGCACTCAAAGCTTTTATCACACTATCACTGTAACTCATTTGCTGAATTTTATGAGGAATTCAGATGGCATCAACCTCCACTTATAATCCTTCCATCTTTTTTCACTGCTTCTTTCACCCCATTCATTCATTCATTCATTCATTCTTCTTGAATTTATACCCCACCATTCCCCCTGGATAGATTCCAAGGTGGAAAAAATATGTTAAGGAGAAAAGAATGGCGTAACAGCATAGTGTTTGCAATTGTCAGTGTGATGAGCCCTCCATCTGAAAGCCTCCCCTATGAAGAATCCAGATAACTTCATGACCAGTCCACCAAAACAAAACATGCCATATGTTCCTTCTCATCTTTTGTTCAGTCCTGATTTGTCCTGCCACCACCACCGCCACCACCACCACCACCACCATCACCTCCAAAATAAAATAGCAGTAACAATTTCTCCATTGTGCACTGGAAACACTTTTGCAGTTCTGTGGGAGCTATTGTTTTGTGAATTAGAGGTTTCATTTTGGGGGAAAACATTGTTTCCTCTACCTTCAATTGCTTCCTGTTCAGTACAGTGTGTAACTGGTGGACTGCCTCTTAATTAGTTTCTGGCTGCATCCCATGGAAGGAGCAGTACTTTAACTGGTGGTTTCCTCTAATTTTAGAATAGCTATAAAAGGCCATGAAATCTAAGGAACCTTTATGTTACATTATTAAATTTAAGATGTAGGAAAGAACAAAGTGATAGTATGGATGATGAATTTAGCCCAAGGGCTGCATCAGAAAAATGCATGAGAGATACAAGAAGACATTTCTTCCTGACTCTGAGCCTCCTGCAGCCCTCAGTTCTAAGAGAGGCAATCTGAATATATGGTGGCATGCATTGTCTTGCCTAATAGACATTGATAACGATATGCCTAACCACCATAAATTCCAACCTTATAAAACTCAGGTGTACTGTTATCTTAAAACACCATATCAGTGCTCTTAAATAGTCCTCATATTCTAAAATGAAGCTTCAGGCAGATCCAAACATGTTTTCTGTGAATGCATATGTGTCTTCTTAGGCATTCTCAGTCAAGAAGAATGTTGAAAGATTAAGGATGGAAAGGAAATTAACTAACAGATTTTTAAAAATAAATTTATCCAATCTGTCATATGCAATTAATGGAAACATGTTCATCTTTTGGTCTCCAGTTATCTCAAGGAAACCATGAGCACCATATCTTTCATTTCTTCCCCCTCCCCCTCTTTGAATTAGGCACAAAAGAATATGAACAACTAAAATGTGTGTCTTTGTAAAATGCAGCAAACATAGTTTGGGCATTCGGAAAAATACGTAAAATGCATTCATGAAGAAAAAAGTGTTTTTAAAAGTGTGCACGTTAGAAAAAGATCCTATCAAGATACTCACAAATTTCCCTGTAGGAAGAGATGAAAGGAAGTCTTCCAGCATCAGTTGAATGGCAGAGAATGTTATTAAAACTGTAGAAACTTATCAGATATGATATATCAGGAGTCTTCAATTAGAAAATTAAAGATGGGGGGGACAGATGAAATTATGCAAAAAGATTTGCTGCATTCATTTAGTTTAAAAAAGGACATCAAGAAGCTGCAACATATCCAGAGGAGGACAACCAAGATGGTCAAAGGTCGGGAAACCAAGCTGTATGTCAAGGGAGATGGATGATAATCATATTCATATATCTATAAGGCTGCACATGAAAGATGAACCAAATTTGTTTTCTTCTGCTCCAGATGGTAAATCCTCAACCAATAGATTCAAATTTCAAGAGAGGAGATTCCAACTAAACATTAGGAGAAAAATTCTTGTGGTAAAAGCTATCCACTCCTAGCGGTAAGGAAACATTGACCCTCCAGATGGCTTGGATGACAGCTCTTACAATCCCTTACTATTAGCTATGTTCAGTAGGGTGATAAGAGTTGTAGACCAAAGCATCTATAATCCAATTTAGACTCAACGTAAATATTTTAAATATACTGAAATGTATCAAAATGCTATAAGCTTCCAGTAAGCTGGTTCCAAAGAATTCTGAACTCATATGAACACTACAGTACTAGAGCTTCCCATCACCTTTCAGAGAAATGGGAGAAGTACAACAATGTGAACATTTAGTAAAACTGCTGTAGGATGGCAGGGCCAAGATTCTGTATTGTCAGATGTAACTATGATGATGGATGTTTGCTGTTGTTAGGTCTGACAATGCCACCCCCCAAAACCCGACCATTTCAGCCTGTCAGTACCTCAGCCTAAAGGTTTCTGAAGTGCTGCCAATTAGGATGCTAGGAACCGACATCTGTAGTGTTCTCCTGGTCATGGGATGCATTGAGAATAAGCAGTTGGAGAGACTTCTCAAGGTCCTGCCACAACAGCTTCTCTCAATGCACCTTGTGACCAGGAGAATGCTGTGAACATCATTTCCCAGTGCCGTGTTCTGCAGTACCTCAGAAACACTTCCCGCTGGGGCACTACCAGACTGAAAACGGTTTGGAGGAGGTCGTGTTCAGTTATTAAAAACTATAAATGTGAATACTCAGCAGTTGCGAGATCACAAAGTCAGCTTAGATTCTCATACCTAGTCTGAATTGACACATGCAAAATAATTCATCCTTACCTCAGTCCTGGTCCTGTTCGAAGATGCAACATTTCCTTCTGTTTTGAAGTGAAAATGGTTCTTTTAGACTTCAGAGGGCTTTAAGGCATTTTGAACAAAGATTTAATCTACTTTTTGGGAAGAACTGGTTTTTGGAAACATTTGACTTACACCCTGAATTGTGATCAGGATGGAATCAGGGGGTCAAGGGATTGGAGGGTAAGGCCAGGTTGGTGGGTAATTGTCGAGGCCAGGTGGTCATCTGGCCATTCCTGTCACAGAAGGTTACCTCCCTTGTTTGCATCAATGTCTGACAAACACAATTGTCAAAATGTTGAAATCTGAGCCAGCCAGGGTTATGACAATCAAGTCTGCTTCAAATTCTCCCTTCCTGGAGAAGCAGCACCTTTTCATATATTTACCACTCCCTCAGCTCCCTCTCCACACTTATATCTCCCTTCTGCTTTCCCAAAACCCACAACCCTTGTAGATATAGGGCAAAGCATTTCAGGTTTATCTCAATGAATGTGTCACTGGTGGTAGCATGTGTAACTCAGCTCAGATTAAAGAGACACTGTACAGAGACTGCTCTTTAAAAAAAAAAAAAAATTTTTATTAAACAAACTGACAAGGGGGAGGTATTTGGCAAGTAAATATTATCAACCAGCAAAGCACTTTCAGCTCTTAACAGGCAAACACTTCCCCAACTCTCTCTTTCTCTGTCTCTCTGAAGGAACTCCTCCCCTTTCAAACTCACAGATGGAACTTTTTTTTCAAACTCTGTTTCTGTTATTTTTCCGTTATGCCGGCTCCTCCATCTAGCCCCTCCCTCTGGCTAAACAGAGTTCTATAGTTAGTGAACCAATCAAATTAAATTCTTCTTTGTTACTAGGATGGCTCTGCTGGCTATACACCGCTCCGGAGTTCATCACAGCTATGTCACCCATTTATTTATTTATTTTAGTTCAGTGCTTATATGCAGATGCTTGCATACAAATTACAGTGGACTTTCTCAGGTCAGCGTTTGAATTTGCTTTACTCTTACAGCTTCGTAGAATGGTAGATGTCCTTTTGAGCCATGGAGGAAAAGGGGAAAGATAATTTTGGGGAGCAGCAAAGAGACATGGGAGCTGATTATCTTTGGGGTAAAGAGAAGGTTCAAGCACAACTGAAGGAAAGCCGCAGAAACATTGACATCTGTGAGAATGTTGCTCGCAAGATGCAGATCAAGGGCCACCAAAAGACTGTGGAAGAGCTCCAGTCAAAAAGAAGGCTCTTCATCAGCATTACAGGGAAGTCTGTGATGATAATTCACAGAGTGGCAGTGACACAGTCACTATGCCCTTCTATGAAGAGTTGTACAATTTTCTCTGCAGAGATGCTGCAATAGACCCAAATATTCTAGCTCACAGTATGATGATTGTTTGCATTCCAATAGGGCAGGCTCCCAGCATGGAGCAAGTTTATGTACTGCCTCTGGCGGATGGTACTGTGGATGATTTCAGGACTGTAATGGATGGTGTAGCCTTGGGTAGGTGGTTCTATTTCCTCCCTGTAAACTGGAATACATTCCAGCAAACTCCCATGGCCATTGAGTGGGGGACTTTAAATCTAAAGGTGATGCTGAGCTATCTGACTTCCAGGAGCTCAATACTACTATCATCACCAAGAGTGCTGTCAGCCTGTAACCAAATATTAGGTGATGGAGGAGGGTGCTTCTGCATTGAGGAAGTTGCTACCCATCATGTAACCTTCCATCAGGGATCTCTTTTCCAGGTGGAGCAATGGACGGGGAGGCTGCAGCCTCTGATCTTGGGGATCCGCATGAGGAGACATACGGAGCAAGCAAGCCAGGTAGATTCCACCCCCTTTTTTGTGACAGAATACACAGATCTCTGCACATGCACATAATATCATAACAATTCAATTCTATTGTGTGTGCTGAAGGTTTTGTCCTTCTCTTCACACATTATCTGTGTTTGGCTTGGTCCATTAATCCTTTTCACACCTGCACTTCACACCTGTGGGAAATGGTTCAAACCTGTGCCTACAACTTTGGAGAGGTGGTGGGATTGAAACATGTATGTGTGTACATGTGCTGTGTCTAGAATCCTCAGCAGACCCTGGTGGGCTCTGAGAATTTATCCTCCTTAATGTTACACTACACTTGCCAAACTGGCATTGCAAGGGGGTTACTTGAGCATATGGGGGAGCACCAGTGCATGAGCACCACCTTTAAATCCTTTTCCAACTTCCCACGAGCCTGTCACATTTCCCCATACTATACCAGCAATTCCCTTTCTTGGTTTTGGTTCATTGCTATGTGTGACGCTGCATCTCACATTCCATTCTCTGACAGATAGTGACATGCCCAACTGTATAGCCACGCTTCCATCAGCAGTCCGCCTGGCCAAGCACAGGAAAAAGAAAGCATGAAAGAATGTGGGAGACAATGTTGACTGTCTGGCTGCACATTCAGCTTCTTAGATGAGAGAACTGATTAGGGTTTTTTTTGTGGGGGAAGGCAAAAGGTACTTCAACTATGTGAGGATAAAGGATGAATATGCCAAAAGAGAGTGAAACGAGCTTACCGCATGCACTGAGAAGCAGACTGCACATACTGGCATGGAAGAATCACAAGACAGGGGCAAGATAAAGCATCGTTGTGACCAACTGCCAAGGCATAGGGCTTTGCTCCAGGGAGATGTTTCAGAATTCCCAGAGAATAGCCAGAACCTGGAAAATGATCCACCCACCCCCATTTACAGCAGCATACACAGACACGTTCCACAGTCTGATTGCTCTAGGCAAACCTCTACATCAGTTACGGTACATCTCTCACTAGTACATGGAAGGAGCAATTAGGAAGCCAGCCCCATACTCCCTGCAACACACATCTCCTCACTAGAATTGGAGTGCTATTGTCTTTATGCCTTAATCCAAGCTCTGTGGAAATATCACAATGTTTGTGCATGTTTGAGTCTTTTTTCTTTTTCTTTTTCTTTTCTTTTTTTTTTGTCTTTCTGCCTTTCCACATGATAAATCAGTTTTTCTGCAAAGCATTCTACTTGTACTGCTTCTTTCTGCACTGGCCCTTTCAGTGGACTCCACTGCACTGCCATCATGGTTTCTTTGCTCAATGTGGACTACACAGTGGTGGTTTTTCATCTGGGCAAGAATCACACTGAAAACACACTAATGGTGCTAGTGGGTGAGGCTTTGTCCCATTTCAGCCATCAGTACAAAAAACTTGCTTTCTGCAAAGCCACAAGTCAGCCCTGCCCATATAATTTAATGTGTGTTCTGAGCAACTGGTGGACATATGATCCTTCTTACCATGGCAGGACACAAGGTGTTGCCAAACAGTTATATTTACATATATATACATATTTAAACTGCTGGTGACCTAGCCAATTCAACAGTGGAGTCTCAGTGTTCGGCATGATTCACTCCTCCATGGTGCTGACCCTCCTTTCAAAACACCATGCTAAAATCCCATAAGGATAGAAAGGAGGGTAGTCAAAGGCTGGTTAGATTTGCTCACATGTAATACAAACTGTAATGTCATACACCATGTGAGATGAAGGGCCATCAAATCTGGTAGGTTTTGTGAGGCCATGATGCCTGGTGCCATCACTAGTATAACCAGTCCAGCCCACATTTAGGCATGACTCACTGTTTAAAAAGTTAGCTGGGACTCACCTTGCCTCTTTTCCTGTATCTAGCACTTAAAGAAGGGATATAGGAAGTTCTTCCAGCTCCCTCCTGCCCTCTTCAGCCATCTCCTTACTGGGACTTTCTCCACAGATCCCATCATCTGCAGGCTACCATCACCAAAGGATCAATGAAGCCATGCCAACAGGTGTACCCCAAACAAGCAATACAAGACATCACTCAGGCTGTGGATTGTGGGAGTTGCAGCCCATTACTTCAGCTCCCACTCTTGGCTGTGGAGAGTGGGAGGCATAGGGGAATGTTTTGAGATGAGGTGTCTGCTGCAGGGCCACCTGCTACATAGCCAGCCACCTCAGGTGGGCCCACCAACTTGCAGCTGGCCGCCTCTGGCCTCAAACAGCTGTGAAGACTGAATAGCTGACACTTATTGACATCTCTGTTGCCTCTTAGAGATGTGACATTCTATTTCAGGCACTTGTGAAACACTGCAGCTCCCACTCTTGGCTAGGGACGGGAGGAGGCCAGGTAGAAATATTTCTGTATGACATGTCTGTCTCCCCTGCTGTTGGGTCTTCCAACATCCCCTCCACCACTGCAGCACCCACCTCCTCCTCCTCAGGCCTGAAGGCAGAATACCTGCTGGCCTACTCCCCTACAAGGAGTGGAAGCACTCTCCTGCACTGGTGCATTCCTGGGCAAAAGAAGAGGGCACACTTAATTTTAGATGGCACATTCTGGTACTCGGAAGAAAGAGGTGGGCTTGGGGGTGGATTTGGTCCTGCAGTTATGAGAGAAGTGTTCTTGCAATTGTACACAGGCTGTCCCCTTGAACTAGGCAGTCTGGCACTGTGATGCAAGTACTTGCTTGAGAAAGAATAATGGGAACCAGAATCCCAGTTCCCAATACTCTCTACCAAGCTACCTGTTCATCACAGTGCCACACAGTCCATTCCAAGACAACAGTGGTGTGGTGTAGGGTTTTCGGTGTTGGACTAGAACTCTGGAGATCAGGGTTCAAATCCTTATTCAACCATGGAAAGCCACTGGGTGACCTTGGACAAGTCACATTCTCTCAGCTTCAGAGTAAGGCAATGCCAAACCACCTCCAAGCAAAAATGGACAGGAAAACTCCTTCAAGACACCCACAAAGATTTTGTCATGGCACCCATCACCTTATCACCTGGCTTTGTATCTGTTTCTGTGAGTATGCTGCTGATGTGGCACATTCAAGATACCAACCTGAAATAGAGTCAACATATCTGATAATGACAGCAAATGTTTCCCACTAACCCACTTCATTTATGTGGATCTTCAAAGGAACAGAAGAATATGAGTTGATACTCCCCCCACTTCACAAAAGAGGGTAAATTGGAAGCACGGGCAACAAACTCATTGGGTTAAAATTTCTATTTAGTCACACGTGGTAGCAAAGAAGAGGAATAATCAATCAACTACAATGCAACCTCTCACCCATCAGCAGCAAAAACACTACAGACTACAGGTGATTTGTTTTGTTTTTAAATCTTACTACAGTTGGTAATTGTCTACAGATAAAAGGAAACATCCACAGGGCAACCCACCACCACTATACAACCAAGCAGCACAAGATGCATCTCTATAAAAAGCACCCCCTCAGACACAAACAAATGCACAGCTAAGGGAAGAGAACCTCAGTCTGCATTCTCTTAGTATTTAAAAAAAAATCTGCCAACACATCCCAAACAGCTTTCTCTCAAGGTTTTTTTTTTTTTTTTTCCATCATAATTTTCCGTGGGTACTCTTCAAGTGTCCAGCATGTACTGGTGCACATGGCCCAAAGTAGTGGAAAGTGCCTGGCCCCTCGTCTTAGAAATGTGCAAAATTACAGAGGGGACATTCCCTCTGCAACCTCCATTGGTGAGATCAGGCAGTGCCATCCAGCTTTCAAATGCTCAAATGCCCTTTCAACCATGTTCCTTGCAATGTCCAGAAATTTACTGAATTTTGCCTGTTTCTTTGTGAGTATACCCAGATATGGTTTCATTGGCCACTTTGTAAAAGGATATTCCTGATCTGTGAATAGTAGCAGACCAACCTACCCCCAACACAGTTATTGTTGGATTGCCAGGAACCTCATCTACACAGTCTCATATATTGTAGAGTTATGGAAAAGATGAGAATCATGATTATTTTTCCACTTCACTTCACCCAATCTCTATGTCCATAATGTACCCTGTGTGATCTGCAATCCCCTCTAGAAGGATGGAGTAGGTGTGCTTTCTGTTTATGAATTCTATGCCTTGTCTAATTGGAGAAGCAATCTGGCAGTGGTAAGCATCAACTGCCCCCAACACCTGTGGAAATCCCAAAAGAGAGAAGTCACCCATTATCTGCAAAGAGAAAAGGATGAATGGGAAAGAAAAAGAACGACAGCTTAGGTAAATATGTGAATCTAGACCATTCAAATGGAAATATTGCCCTTGCAAATATGTGAATCCATTCAATTGAAATGACTTCTGGATGATTGGAGGAAGTCAGTCCACAGTGGTGAGAAAGGTGGATCCAGGCCTGTGGAAATCGTTAAGCCATATCTTGTCTGACCAAACCAACATCATAAAAACCTCCCACCACTCCTGACTGCATGAGTAAACCCACCAGTGCAAAAAAAAAATCTGGGTTCCCAAGGAATGGCCCTGGCTGCTGCTCCTGACACCTGTCTCCCTCAAAATCATTGGGTAGGCAACTGTTAACATGTGAAGGCCTGGCACAGAGTCACCACAGATGTATTACCTGGGCTTTTGCTCACTTACAAGGGGCACTACCAACTGCTCATGCCCCATTTTTGGACTAAGGCAGGACCAAATCCAGGACCAGCTCCAGTGTGATCTTCAGTTCATTCACAAAAAAGAGATAGTGAATGTGTCCAAAGATGATTAAAGCGATTTGAATGTCTCACGTTACAGGGGGCAAAGGGAAGAATGCGAATTCTAAGGTAAGGATGTGTGTATATATGCACAATCCAATGGGAATGCAGGTGAGTGGTAAGAACAACAAGAAAACAGGAAAGGCTATTGGTCTATGTGGATATGTGCATACACGATGGGAACAAAAGAAAAAGACACAGTTCCTGCAGTCGTGTGATGTAAAATAAACCAACATGGTGAACATGTACACACAATAGAAATGGGCTTTTGTACTGATGTGACTTCAGGATGGGGGACCATTGTGGCTGGTCTGAGTTCAGATTTCAGCAGGTCAGTGTGATGATCAAGCCAGGCATGACACTACACACTGGAGCTGAGATACAGCCCTTGTGTAGATAAAGTTCTATTAAACAGGATGACATCCAACATCTATTGAGTTCCTACTTGCTTCCCATGGATATACAAGACATTATTTTCTACCGAGAGATGAATTCATTCCTAGAACCATTTTTGCTTTCCTTCAATACAGTGGTTCTCAACCTTCCTAATGCCGTGACCCTTTAATACAGTTCCTCATGTTGTGGTGACCCCCAACCATAAAATTATTCATTTATTATTTACAATGCCTCCCCCCGCCCGGCAAAGGCCGCCTCGCTGGCCAGGAATGGGGGGGGTGGGCAGGGAGGGAAAGAGGAGCCGCGCATCTTCCCCGGGAAAAAACTCTGAGAACCCCCCCCTCTGGGCTCTGCTTCGCTCTTGTTTCCACTGGGGGGAGGAATCCCAGCGCCTTTGTCTTTTGCGCCGAGCACAGCTTGCCCCCCGGAAAAGCACCACCTTGCGGCCCCCAGCCCTTCCACAGTGCCCCCCTCCGTGGCGATTGGGCAGGGGCCATGGCGAGGAGGGGGCCTGCCCCCCATGCTGCTGCTGCCCCCCAAGCTGGCCCATCAGACGGGAGGTTCTCCTGGTAGCAGAGAAGGGGAGCAATTTCAGTCCCTTCTGAACAGGGGGCAGGAGGATGCGAGCACGTGGCTCACGCTTGCGCACCACCACTGAGGAGGGAATGGAGCCTAAGACCATTGGAAATACATATTTTCTGATGGTCTTAGGCGACCCCTGTGAAAGGGTCGTTTGACCCCCAAAGGGGTCATGACCCACAGGTTGAGAACCACTGCTTTAATACCATAGAAGACTCCCTTAGCTATATTAAGATACAGAACAGACCAAAAAGCATTGATTCATTCCAGGTGCATCCTTAAACAGAACATATCTACCTAGAAAGACATATTTCCCTACTTCCTCAGCTAGGCAGGTAAAATTGGAGTATGGGGAAATTACCTGTTTGGACTACAAGTTCCAGAATCCCCAAGGCAGCTTGGCCATTGTGCTATGCATAGGAGGTAGACTAGCTAGTGTAATTATGCTGTAGTGTTTGCTTGGGTTGATTTTAAGGTAGAAGAAACATCATCAACATATCTATATTTTGTGTTAGCACAGACAGGATGATCTGTTTTGGTCTCAATTTCCTTGCTTTCTCAAGTATAGCTCTAACTCCAGCCATAATGATTTGTTTTAAGTCTAAGGATACTTTTGTCTTTGGAGATAGTAGGAGTTCTCAGTACTGTAAGTAAGGCAAAGACACAGAAGCAAACATCTGCCTGCTGACTTATGACAAATTAGGGCTAAAAGAATCCTATTGACACTTATCCACGAAGTAAGTCCCGTTGAATTCAGTGAGATGTGCCTCTGAGTAGACAGGCATAGGATAGGACTGATTGGCTTTTTCATTCCCAGTAATTGTTATACAATTGTAAGTTGTTCATTAGATGACCATGCTCTACTAAATACTACATGTTCTGCCAACATCTCAGTTACTACTTTCTCTTCTCGCCATTACAATATGAAAATTCATTTGGACTCTTTCTTATTAAGAGAAAAAGGTACTGAATACTTGGTCAGACTTTTGTTTGGTGTCTTATACATGTTTACATTTCCCTAAAGAAGCCATTGGCCATTTTAATCCAATTCACAACATCCACATCCAAGTCACAGAAGCAGAGTTGCACAGATGGTACCATTATGCATGTAGATCCATATTCTTGGCTGGTGCATATCCATCTTCCCCGGTTAAAATTGGCAATAGTACTCCTTCTGTTGTACACCCAGTTTCACTTTGGTGGTACATTCCATTTCACATCCTGTTGCACATTCATTTGCACATTTGATTATGTAGTATTGTCATTCAACACAAGAGCCATGTAGCACAAGCAACATGTCATTCTCCCTGGGTAGATTTATACAACACAAGCCCATTGTAGGATCTCAACCTCTTTTTTCAGAGGAAGGCACTGGAAACCACTTACCTGTAGTGTCCTCTGAATTCCTTTGTATTACCTGAGGAGATGGAAAGAGAGAAGAAAATGAGGGTCACAGAAAGGATGAGGTAGAATTCAGAGTAGAGAGGTTTGTCCCACATGAATGTATGAAATAGGAAAGTACACTTTTCTTTCACACTTACAACCTAAACCTATTCGTTCTGAGAATCTGCTGATTTTGTTGTGCCTTCATCATGAAAATGTTTAGCCCAACAGCTTTATATTCCAGATTATGGATCAAGGCGGTCTATCAATGGGGGAGACATATTGAAATTGAAAACTCTACTCTGCCTGTGTCCAGTACTACCTATAGATACTGAGACATGATACAGCAGTTTTCCCTAACCTACTGCTCTCTTGATGTGCTTGTCTACAAGTCTGATCATTCCCCAACAAGGACATCCAACAGTGGTAATAGCTGGAACCATGAGAGTTGTAATTCAACACATTTGGAAGACACTGGGTCAAAGAAGGCCAGGATAAGTTATTATGAAGTACATGAAGAAACAAGAGAGAATAGTGTCAAGCATCAGATTGCAGCCTGGATCTCTTTTCACTCCCTTCTCAAATGTGTAGGAAAATGCAAAGCTGCTGTAGATAATATCTTCAGTGAGACCAACCGAAATATCTCAAAGTCATTGGAACAAGCTTTTAGACACTTCAGAACTGTAAAGATGAATGTTAAACGAAAAGGACTGATTATGGAATTGGTTCTGATGCTATTGTCCTATTACAAATCACCTAAATAAATGTTTATAAAGAACTTCTCACTAGCAAGGTACTACCATTTTCTATAATACAATCACACCAGATCTGCAGTGTATAAAGAATACTGGTTTTGAGATTCACCACCAAAATAGACACGAATCTCAAGGCTATGTGCACTAATTGATGCCACATTGCACTGCTGAATTGTTTACAGCTTTAAGCTTCTACTGTACTCAAGCTGTAAGCATCTTAGTGGACATTTGGCAGGTTGCTGAGGGATCGTAAGCATCTCACACTTAATTTTTTGATAAACAGGGACGTTATTTTTAGTTTTTCATGCAATGTTGACCTGATTAGATCAGAAGAAAAGGAAAGACATCAGCAACAACAGAGGATGAGGAGTTCAAGGCTATTTTTATCTGGAATAGCTAACTTCGCTACTTCCTCATGTTGGCCAAGTTATCAAGATGACCTATACAAGCTATTGCAAGCAGCAGTTAATTCTTATCATACTTATCATGAAGAAAATAATCCTGCTGATGACTGTGGAATACAACAGAGCCAAAAATAAAGGAGATCCTCAATAACTTAAGTTGCATTTTATAGAATATCTCCAACTTTCTTTATTATAATTTATTGCTCCATTGTTTAATTTTTTTTAAATTTAAGAATGTGTTGCATGTAGGAAGGTATCATGACACAGAAGCTGTCAAGTCGAGGAAGGAGCGGGCTTGTTTCCCGCTGCTCCAGAGACTAGGACAAGGAGCAATGGATTCAAGCTACAGGAAAGGGGATTCCACCTGAACCTGAGGAAGAACTTCCTGACGGTGAGAGCTGTCTGGCAGTGGAATACGCTGCCTCAGGGTGTAGTGGAGTCTCCTTCTTTGGAGGTTTTTAAGCAGAGGTTGGATGGCCATCTGTTGGAGTGCTTTGATGTATATTCTTGCATAGCAGGGGGTTGGACTGGGTGGCTCCTGTGGTCTTTTCCAACTCTATGATTCTATGACCATGTCATATCCATCCATTCACTTGTACATGCATGTCATTAAATAACAAGTATGGAAGAGATAGAACCCCCAAAACAGAACTGGAGCTATAGTACCTCTTCTGATGAATCAATAAAGCAAAATCTGGATGTAGAGTCAAGCTTTCCTAAAAAGCTGATTTTAATTTGTGTTCTTCTGTGTTGTTTACTCAAGTAGCAGGGGTGTGTAAGGGGCGTTCATGTGATGAGGAAGGAACTGCAGAGCCAAAGCAGGAGGGTTGCGACAGTGTTCCTCCCAAGCCTTCGTGCATGAGCCGAGCAGCCCAGCACTGGGAAAAGGTAAGGTGCGAAAAGAGCCCTAGACTGACATCTGATTAATGGCATGTATCAGCATAATCCTGAGCAACAGATTTTTGTTTTGGTTGGTTTGGGTTTTGGCATTGCAGAAGGGGGTATTCATCACCTGCTCCTGAAATAGTCCCATTCCTGAATTCTAACAACAGCTGGGAGAGATTATGGGAATAGCTCCATTTCTTCGGCCACCAATTGGGGGTGGAGATCTGCTAAGTAGGGAGGCAATTCTTCACTAATATTCTTCTGAAGAAAGCAATGAACAATCTTAGCAATGCTCTTTGCCCTGAAAGAAAGTCCTCAAAAACTACAGTTTCCAAAGCCTATTTGTAATTCAGGACTTTGTGCAAAATTTGCATATGGTTGTTTTGAACAGAAGACAGTATTTTCTGTTGAGGAAGCAGCATTTTCTGTGCTGCTTTCTATGCCAAACAACCACATATGAATTTTGCACAGAACATGTCCCAATATGCAAAGATTCTCACCAGTCCAGAATTTTTCTCATCAGGATTTGTCAACACATGAAAAACATACTTTCTGACAATTTTTCAAATATTTTGAAATATTATTTCCATCCCTATGCCCCTGTGCATTCTTACTGCCCTTGAGTGCCCAAGGAAGGAGGAACAGCCTGCTCCCTCTTCTCTGAGTGCTCACGAGTAGCCAGAATATATCTGGGTGTACCCTCAGCCAACCCCAATCAGTGGTTAAGAAGAAAGAACTGTGTTTGTAAGCTCCCTTCCCAGCAGTTTTTTTTTAAAAAATAATTTTCTTACTGATGTTCATGAACAACAATGTTAATAAACTATATAGCAGTATCTGAGAAGTCATTATGTCATAATCAGCTGATATTTCTGGAGTGCTGAAGATATATTAAATGCCTTTTGCACATCCAGGGTAAGCCTGGGCTTTCCAGAAACTGTTTCTGGAAAGTGGAGACCAGATTTTTCACACCACTGTAAAAGTCTGCACCCTTCTGGTCATCAAAATGTGGGGAAAAACCTGACCAATATAATTTAATTGGGTTCAACACACATTTAGATTGCAACTTATTTATTCAAGAGCTCTCTAGGGCAATTAAAGGGGACAAGAGCAATTCAACACTGCTCTGGGGGTTATGGGGAGGCAAGATAGTTATATTATTGATGTTACCATATTGTACATCCCCACTCCATGGTACAGTCTCATTGGGGAGAAATATCATTTATCTTTTCTAATATAAATCTTGCACTTATAATTGAATGTCATGTGGAAGAAGGACTCTGGCTGGGAGCTTTGTGCTACGACGGATGACCTCAGCATGGCCAGGTTGTACATTCATAAGGATTAATCAGAAAGCCCTAGCACTGATGGGTTTGCAATAATTTCCTCAGCCTTCAAGTACAATAGCAAACAAACTATCTCAATAGAGCAACCAATAGTCATCAACCTGTAACCTTTCTCCATGGAAACTCCCCTTTGTACCCTCACTTGCCCAGACGTTAAGAGGATATCACAACTCTCATCAGTTCTTTGTCACCTGAAGTCAAGACCATTAGTCCATTCCATTCCATTCCATTAGTCCGTTCCTCTTTGTTTTCTCTGCCAGAAAGCAATTAACACATTCCCCTTCAGGGCAGAAAAAGAGTATTTAAATCCCGACTCCAAGCCTGATGATTCATAGCACCTTGGACTCATATAGGTGTGGCACTTTGTCTGTTGGGTCCCTGATCCTTGTGCCCTAGGCTACCCTCAAACTATCGTGTTTGAGTCCTCTCACTTTGATCTTCTGCTTCTGGATTGGTAATTGTCATCTACTTCACCCCAAAACTCTCACTATCCAACCTCTCCTTTACCTACACTAGCTTTCTGTGGTTCGTGAGACTGGTTGATTGCTTGTGTATGTGTGAATTTCCCCAATAAACATTCTTTTGATTCTCAACTGGTTTCCTACAGTTTGTGCTGGTATACACAGGTGAAAAGTTCCCATGGTTACCCCCTCTCACAGGCTTCCTTTGAGCTATAAATTCCCTATCTTTCTAAGGAGATGCTGACAGTGCTGGAGGACCTCAAGGTCCCCCAGCTTTTGGGATAACATAAGTGATAGTCTACAAGTAGGAGCCAGCCTGGTGTAGTGGTTTGAACATTGGACTACAACCCTGGAGACCAGAGTTTGATTCTTCACTCAGCCATGGAAGCCCGTTAGGGTGACTTTTGGTGCATCACACAATCTCAGCCTCAGAAAACCCCACAATAGGTTCATCTTGGGATTACCATAAGTCAGAAACAACTTGAAAGCACACAATGAAAACAAGCCTACAAGTGCTCTCTGCAACTGACTGAACCATGCTGAAGAACCTCTGAACCATTTCATCTTGGAAAGATACTACATAGAGCAGGGAAACAGCCAGATATTTGGAGGTGTGATCAAATCACTTTGTTTAGTTTTTAAATGACACTTGCCTTTTCACCGTCAGAGAGCACATGCCTAACATATGCAAAGTCTCTGACCCAGACCCTGCTACTTCCTTTGAAAGCTTCACCAAAATAATCATACCATAATTAGTGGTGTTAAAAATGAATGCAAATGAAATAAATCCACAGAACGTGTTATTAGTTCACACTCTGAATATTTCAATAGATTAACTTTTTTGAAAAGGTGTGGATACAGAACTAAGACACTGAAATTACAGATTCTTGTGAACATGAAATGGGAGAAGCAACCATTTGTTTAATAATAGCCACCTCTCAAGAAGCAACCTTTCCCAAAGTTTTGCATGTGGAAGAATTACTGGTCACGTAGGAAAGTTCATTCAGAAGAAATTACCAAAGAATTGCTGGTAAATTACACTGGCTCATCATGCAGTATTGGTTAAGACTAGTACAACTGCCCCTCCACATTTGCTAGACTTAGGGGAGCAGGGCCCCCACAAAAGTGGGAGAACTGCAAATATAAAAATGTATGCGCATATCTGTGGGAAGGAGGCCAAAGCATGGTGGGGAGAAAGGGCACCCAGGGTCCATACCATGTCAGGAAAAGGGAAAGGGAAAGAGGTGGGCTTCCGTGGTGGCCCTATACATATTATCTCTTGCCCATCTCTTTCCTTGGGTGTGGGCACTGGGAAAAGGTTTGCGGTGCTGAGAAACTGGGCCATGTGCTGTCCTTAGCTGGCCAGGCAGCATTTGGTGGAGAAGGAGGACCAGAAGCAGCTCTTTAAGGGGTTGTGCAGCCTGATCAAAGCTGTTGAGAGGGAAGGTTCCCCTGGAAAACAAGACCCTGAGGTGGAGGGACAGGAGTTGAAGAAACTTGCAAATAATCAAATCTATGAAAGTCAAACCAGCAAATGTGGAGGGGTAACTGTAGTTGTTCTAAAATAGAAAACCGTGAAATTCCATGGGAGGAGGTTGTTTTGGTTATCCTTTTTTTTAAAAAAAAAGTTTATTTTTCTTCCCCACCCCCAAATGTGTATTTTTTCTCTCTTTCTCTTTGTGTTCCTATTTCACATACATGTCTTTTCAACGGTATCCAAATAAACCTTTCCCTTGATAGAAGAACTATAGGTTTCATTGACCAAATGGAAAGTAGTGAAGTAATTCCTTTCCCCCTACAGCCCCCACACCCTGAAATTCTATTGCAGTAGACTGAGGGATCTCCCAAAGAAAATTCAGAAGTACAGATAAGCGGAAAATAGATGAAATTCCCATTGCAAGAGTGAACCGTTGAATATCACCCATACTTTTCTCACACATATGTGTGAGAAGGTTGAAAGAGTCAAGTGCTCCTCAGCACTTGATATTTAGAACTCACTCTATCCACATAGGCACAACTAAGAATGCACAAATACACACTATGGCTGACATGCTCACATTGTCTAAATCTACCCATGCATAGTTAGGGGTAGTTGCACTATAATAATGGCCTCTGCACATAGTTTCCCTAGTCCTTGTTACCATTGTGGCCAAATAATAACAGCTATCCAGTGGCATGAAAGGCTTCATTTGTATTAGTGACCTTTTTGGGTGTTTTTTACATTTGCTTTGCAATTTCAGGCTGGGGAAGGAGGAAGGCTAAGAATGGAGTTGAAGAAGCAAATTGTTCTCTGTTGCTCACCTGCTTGCAAAATTCTCATTGTTACTTGGGGGAGATGGGTCACACTTGCTCACTTTGATTTTCTTTGTTTGCTTGTGCACTACACAGCCCTTGGGAGCCCACCTTCCATCAGCCTTGGTCTGGGAGGGTAGTATATCTCAACCATACATCCAGTGATGGTGACTGAATTTGATTGCTAGCCAAGGAATCATCTGAGTAGACCCTGTGTGAGAGGGGATACTAGACTACATCAATGAAAGGGTTGGAATACTTCTCTTTTGTGTACTATCCACTGTATCATTTGCCACCAATGAAGTTTATAGCATATCAATGATATCTGTCAGTGTCTGGTACCAAAAGAACTCTTGGGGAGGCCAGGAACTACAACCAGTTTTGGAAGATGGCAACCATCCTTCTCTTTAATTCTAATATTGTTAATCTGCTTGTATAAGTGCCAGTGTGCCCCCATATTGTCCCATTGGGCAATGGGAAATATACAGTGGGTGTTTCTGCAGTCCTGGTAAATAAAGTGGTACACTGAAGGCATTGATTAATAGTTACATGCCATACTAGAGTATGCAGCTAGCATGGCTGGAATCCTATTGGTGAATCCCAACTAATGCTTATCAACAGATAAGTAAAGCCAACTGATTCAATGTCTCTGTTTTAGCCAGAACTAACAACAGGTTTTAGGTCCATGGGAAATGATTCCATGAGCCACCTTTTGGTATACCAACCTGAGATTTTCATCTATAAGACAGGATATGTATATTTCAATGAAATAAATAAAACAAACGCTGCTTGAGCAACCATTAACTGAACAAATCCATTAGATACCAGCCAAAAATGTACAGTACACAGGCATGTTGTGTTTGATACTTAACAGAGTTTTGGCCCATGGTGGAGGAGTCAAAGGATCTTGTGCTGAATCCAGCTCTTAACTTCTGCTTGGCAAACTGTTCAAGCAACTACAAGAAGTCATGCTGAACAAGAGAAGCATCAATGGTATATGAAAAATGTTCCCAGAAATATTCCACCCACCCTCTCCATTTCCAGTTTGCTTGGCAAATCAGCAATAGGAGCCAACTTCAATCACTTTTTCACTTGACATAGTAGTGGGGAGGTTGGATTTAAATGAAAGGCTGGGAGAAAGAAACACTGAGCCTTCTATTGCTTTCTTCTGTTGTTGAAATGAGGGGCATGTGTAAAAGGCCACATCAGTGCAGTTGGTTTCCAAAACCTTTGAAGTCTTATGAAATCCCAATGGGGGATGGATCTATCTGACAGAAACTTGCATTTCTGCAAACCTCAATGACAGGAAGCTTGTTTCACACCCCTAATGACCTGACTTCAACCACAGCAACTTTCTGAATAGCTCGTCCACAAAGAAGTTGGCAAAATTGTGATTGTGAAATGTGCTGATGCAAGCATTTTTGATGAACTAAATGTGTTAACATTTTTTAAAAAAATGCAGAATGGAGCCATTTAAATAAAGAGGTTGTCTCTGGTAATCATTGCTTTTAGTTAGTGGGATGCAAAGTTAGCTTTTTGGTTTTTCTGCAGCAACAACTCTGTGGGCCATAGGTTCAAAGATAAAGCATATCAGACCCTCACTTCTGGTTCAGAATTAGAGCGTCTTGATGAGAGCAAGGGCATGTCTTGAAGAAAACTGAGTTCCCTTCTGTAGAGGAAGGGCCTCTGTTAATTGACTGTGGAACATCAATTCAAAGAGCCATACAACCACTTCGCGAGGTTTGGACCACACGGAACACTGTGGACTTAAACTACAGCTGTTAGATCAGCAATTTCCCATTCCCTGAGATTTCAGGCCCAAAATCAGGTGACAGGTCCTTGTGTTTTATTGCAAAATAAAAAATTGTGCATGTATGCACATGTCAAAAGAAAGGAAGATAGGGGAAGAAAGAGAGGATTAAAATTAATTCAACTGTGCCGGAACAAAGTGGTGAAATGTAAAGAGACATGTATATCCAGTTAGCAGCTGAGTTCATTTTCCCTAGACTGCATTTTTTTTTTTTTTTTACATCATGCCTATCTTCTGAACAGGGACCCAAGGGAGTTCACAACATAATTTAAAAAAAATGGATAGTGACACAGTAAGTTATAATGGGCCCACTCAGAAGGGAGAAAGTCTCTGAAAGCATCAAAAATTTCCAAGTCTTTTTGTTTTTATTTTACCTACATGTCCCCAGGTTTGCATCCAAACTTTTCCTTGAAACATCCTGGCTTTCCTTCTCTCCCTTGTCTTCTTCCTTTCTTCCTCTGATCATGTGTCACATCTAGGCTCAGGTAACACTTCAGAAATCAATTTTCACCACCTTTCCACTGAGCCTTCTTTAAGCATTATTCAGAAATTATAGTGACAATGCTAAAATGCTTCAGCAATATTACACTATCTAAATATTAGGATGATTTTGTTTTGGTATAAGATTCCACTTTCCCTTATTTGATCTCTGTTCAGTCTGTGTCTTAGAAGGAACAGCTGCATTTACTGGCAGCAGTCATCTTAGCTAGGTCCACAATAATACAAACTGTCGACCAAGTAAAGATACCTTTCATTTCAGAAAATACCGGGTTAACTTAAACTGACCTGGGAAGTAGGAATGAAAAGCCCTTGGGAATGCTGGGAGTTCCAAAAAAAAAAAAAAAATACTTTAGAATAAAGAAAATGCATGGCAAGGGGTTGGACTTGATGACCGTTGTGATCTCTTTCCAACTCTATGATTCTATGACCTGTGATTCTATGATCTCCAAAATAAAAATTTATTTCTACAGAAAAAACAAAACAAAAACTGAGACTGTTTCAGAGACTTTTTTTGTCTTCTGAAGGGGATCAATATAAGTTTCAATACAATTAAATAAGTTACATTAAAACACCATTGGCTCCTTAATTAAAATTATAATAATTAAAAATTACACCACCTCCTCTGAAAGTCCTTTCCTCAGCAGCCAAGCAGTTGCCAAAGCCTACCTGAATCAAAACATATTTTTTCTCTACCAATGGAAAGACAATAGGGAGGGCCCCAGCCTAACTTTCTTCAGAAAAGAGTTTCACAATCTGGGAGCAATAGTTGAGAAGACGTCTTTTGCTTTATACAACTGGTGCATAGCTAATACATAGCTGGTATTGCTCCTAGTCCAATGACAGAGGCCAGAGTGTACATCACTTCAGCTCTATAATCCCCTGGAAGCTCAAAGTTTGAGGAAAGCTATTTTTTCCCCAGGGATGGGGCTAGCAAGTTCCCTGAAGCTTATTTTGATCCAGCTGATGGCTAGAAGCCTGGCTACTCTTCTTTTTGTCATGGTATTGTGTAGGTAAGTGCAACTCATTAGTGGTACTCATATTTTTTGGTTGGCAGCCATAGCTAGAAGAAACTCCCATGTATAAGGGAAGCATATCTATAAATACCTTCATGGTGTTCTTGTGAGCACCCATAATCACCTAAATCTTGATCTGATAAAAAAAGAAAAAAACAGCTCACAATCCCTATCAGATCAAGACATACGTACTTGGGAAAGCTGTTCTGTGACTGTTAGACCCAAGAAATGAACCTGAGTCTTCTACTCTCACATTAGTTTTATTTAATTGATCTAAATGCTTGGGCAAAGGCATAATTTTCTCAAACAATCTTAACTGTATATTTTACTTTATATATGTATTCTGCCTCTAAAAATTGTGTTTCCTTTTTTCTTACCATCTTTTTTGTAATATTGGAGAATCAAACTCTAACGGTTAGTGCAGCCTTGTATTTAATGTGCAGGATTCTTTTAAAAATGCAAATAGGCTTAGCTTAGAAAGGGCTATTAACAGTTTCATTGGGGAATATTCTCCCAGGACAAATACGTGGTAGATTGCCTGCACCCATATACATATAGTTGACTTTTGAGATTTTTCAGAGGAGGTCTTATTAGTCATTCCATGACTAACATAGTGTTGACACGTGACACTTCAAAAGTATGTCTTCTCAATAGTGGCACCAATCTGCCAGCAGGCCATATGTCATAAGAAGTGGAGATTGTGATGGGGTTGCAAACGCCTTCACAAAACACATAGTTTACACACGTTTCTCTCTGACTTATAGAACTATAGAGTTGGAAGGGACTATGGGGGCCATCTGATCCTACCATGCAGGAAAACACACATTTAATTCGTTAACTAAAGAAATATACAGGTAAAACATTCCCAAAAGATGGACATCCAACCTCTGTTTAAAGACCTCTAAAAAAAGTAAAGTCCATTGTCCAAAACAGTATGTGCCACTGTTGAACAGGTCCTACCATCAGCAAGTTCTTCCTTGTGTATTTAATTAGAATTTTTATAAGGAGCTTTTCTTTATTGCTCTATTTTATTCCTTTCATGTAAATGATTTATTACATTTATATTGTACCGTATATCACTAGAGTCCTAGTTTGGTTATTTAGTTATGTCTGCATAATTAAATAACTTCTCCTAGACTGATTACCCACCTACTCCCTGAGACTACCTGAAGAGGCAGTCACCAGATCAGATGAAGGAGATCAATTCAGCTTTCCAATTTGGGCACAAAGATAATGACATTTTCACCACACTCCCCTCAGTGAGCAAGCCTGCAACAAGAATTTGTGACAAGGGTCCTGCTTCTAATTGTCACAGGCTCACTTGCTGGTGTGAGAGAGTAGAAACATCCTCCCCATGTCCCAATTGAAAGGGAATAGACCTTTTTCACCCAGTCTGGCAGCTAGCTTTTCATATGGATTGGGGTACCATTTATGTAGTTTTCCAGTAAAACTACATAGTCTTACTGATTACAGATGGGTTACAGATCCATAACTCTAGGTTACAAATCCATAACTACTATACCAGATATGTATTTTAATTATGATCTTACAGTGGACAGTAAATAATTTATTTCAGAATATTTATTGTATTAGATATATATATAAACTTGGTGGCTTAGCTAGCTACTTCTTTTGAAATATAGCTTACAATACCTGGTATTCATTGGCAGTCTCTCTTCCAAGTACTAATCAGGGCTGACTCTGCTTAGCTTCTAAGATAATGAGGGATCTGCTGCCTTTAGAGTATTTAGGTCACCTGTATATACAGGAGTCATCATGGTGTAATAGTTTGAGCATTGTTCTATGACATTGGAGACCAGGGTTCAATTCCCTGATCAGCTATGGAAACCCACTGGGTGACATTAGATGTATCACATACTCTTAGCCCCAGAAAGCCCCATGATAAGTTTGCCTTAGAGTCACCATAAGTCTGAAACTTGAAGGCACACAAGAACAAGATATACTGGAAGTAAATAAATAAATAATAGCAATAACAAGCTTTAGAAGAAGAATTTTCCTCTGGATTTCTGCAGGAGGAAAAAAGCTTTGTCCTTCCTAATTACCAACTAACACTATTTGCATCTTTTAAAAACCTGCAGGTCAAAGATACATTTAATTTTATATCTAGCTTGTTCCTTAGAAAGTTGAGTGCATCCCTGTTGGATGAGTTCAGTAAAGAAACCCTGTATATCAAGAATATTCCTCTCTAATGAAGAAACACAAATTAAATGGTTGTCTCCCCTCCATTTCAATGAAGAATATTATAGCTTCTCCCTCCCTGAAATACATTGGGCTCTGTTAACAATCCACCCATTTGTTCAGCAGATTTTAATGTCCTTGACTGAACAAATACTGCAATGGATGGATCATCTAAAGTGGTACCCATAAAAGTCTTGGCAAGGGTCTCATCTTCTTCATAAACTCTGTAAATTATAGTTTATGCAGTGGAGTTTCCTTAATCAGAGTTCAGCAGAAATTCACTTTATTGTGGGAGAGAGGAGAAAAGCAGGAAAAAAAGGGATTTTGGCTCAAGGGCTGGACTTTTTTCTTTTTTAATGGTGATCTGACAGGCTTGAATGGATGGGACCAGATAGCTCTGAGAATTTTATAGGAACTGCAGAAGGGAGGATATGTTTTCTCATTTTAGAGTATTCAGATTGTTGTCTTAAGAGTCCTAAGAACATGTTGATGTTCCACTGTTCATGATTGGCCTGATCCCCTTCTATCTGTTTAATGGCAACACAAGTTGTGTCATAATCTCATGGAACTCAAATCTAGAATCTTCCAGATTAAGAGATGTGTACCTCTTGAAATGAAATTTCAATGGAAGAAAGGGAGGAGTTAGTCTGGTGCTATGATTTCATCACCATGTGCAGTTCAAGCTTTTCTTACATTTTCTGGTTCTGAATGGAACAGAAAATGCAGAAAATACATGACAAATTGCTGAAAGCCCATATCTTATTTTTATCAAGATGTAGATTTAGGGTTTTTTTTTTAAAAAAGCTCGATAATAGCATTTTTATTTCATCCTGATACATAACATATTAACCAAGAAACCATCTAAAATAAAAACATTCCAGATGCCCAAGACATATTCAGCATAAATCAACAACTTTGTGTACACACTGAACAAAATGGTGTCCATAAAAATTAGGTTAGTGAACTGAGGCACTGTTATTAGTTGTGATCAGGCCTTGTTAAACACTATAGTGAATGCTTATAAAAGATTTTTTTAAAAAAAAGCAGAACAAGTTATGAACCATTCATCAAAGCTGATTTTATTTATTTATCCTGCCTTTCTAAAGTTGTCAACAGTGAAAACAGAGGAGGGCTGCAGTATTTGTAATGGTAGTATAAAAGAGGGAATTTCAGCAGGCGTGGCTGCTGAAATTCCCCTTTCTATACAATCATTAAAGCTACAGGAGCCTTTTCCAGTTTTCAATCTGGCAACCCTGTGCCTTTCTCCTAGAAATGGAACCTAATAAAAATGATGTCCTCCTAAAGGAAATTGTCATTCAGTCTCAAAATTTCTAGGATTTTAAAAATGTGGGACCCATAGCATTCTTACATTTGATATAGTCACATCCCCTTGATCACTTTGATTTCCTGCCACCTTTTCTTTTTTTAATACTTAAGCTGTATCACTAAGTTCTCAATCAAAGTTTTAGGTTACTATAGGCTTACCCTGCTTATCTTACAAGTTAGGGACTGGAACACTGTCAGAAAGCAGAATTGGTTGAAAAGTGGAAGCAATGTATTATAGGGAAGATGAAGGACTTAAGGAGGCTCACTTGGAACCAACTCTGCACACACTGCTTGCAAAGTCTCTCAGCCAGTTTGGCACCTTCCCCCCCCGCCCCGACTCAATTTTCTTTGTAAGCAGCACATGTGCACATGCACATGCAAGTGGTCCCAAGGGAGCTGCCATAGGCAAGAAGAATTGACAGAAACCTGCTGTGGTGGTGCAGTGGTTAAATGCCAGTACTGCAAGCCACAAGGTTGTGAGTTCGATCCTGCCGGGCTCCAAGGTTGACTCAGCCTTCCATCCTTTCTCAGGTTGGTAAAATGAGTACCCAGCTTGTTGGGGGCATGTATAGAAATGTTTCAAAATACATGCTATTTGTAAGTTGTTCGCCGCCTCGATCCATATGGAGAGGCGGGATACAAATAAATAAAAATAAATAAAGTTTTGATGCTTGCAAATTACAGACAAGTTTGATTCAGTTGAAGAGGGGCCCACTCTTTCCATAGGACTTAGGACTACAGAGGTCCTAAGCATGCCTCTGTAGACAAGAACTGATGAAAGAGTGGACCCTTAGTCAAATTGATGGAATTTGAGTCAATGAAAACTGGAGGATGCCTGAACAATGCTAGAACACTAGGGACTGAGGGAAAATTTCATGGGGAGGGCAATACTTCTGAGGGGACAATACCATCATTTTTCCCTGCCCCCATCGTTGCACTCTGAATAGAGGGAATGGTCCACTTTGGAATCAAACTCAGAAAAGTTACTTTTCTTAATGACACCTTTCAGAATTCCATAGCCAGTGCAGCCGGTAGTTTTAGAGCCTGAATGAGTGAGCAAATTGTAGTCTGAAAAGTAACTTTTCTGAGCTCTCTGCAAAACTAATAGCTCTGCCTTAAACAACAAAAAAAAAAGAGTTGTCCCAAAAAGTAATTTTCCCAAGCTCAGGATTTGGGCAGAAGGTTTAAGAAACAATTTGACAGGTGCATCCTGCCCTCCCCAAGCCAGGTTAATCCTGGACCTATTTTGGTTGATTTCTTTTAACATCAGATATCACTGTGTATTCCAGGAGGCTTTAATAAATAACAGTATCCCATACGCAAAACTCTTTTCCACTCAGCTCTAAAAGAGGCTATGTTTCCCAAGTGTTGTGACTGATTGAGAAGCATCTCCCATCTCAATACCTGAACTTATCAATTATCCCTAGGGACTTATCTCAGATGATTAATCTTAATATAAGTAAATTGATAAAATATACTACATAAGATTTAGTGGGATGGGCAGGTTTAAAGATGAGTTTGTGGGGTAAGTCTAACAAAATTAAAATGAACGATATACCAAGAATTGTTTATGTTATTCATGGAATTCCTCTAGCTATACCTTCCAAGTACTTTCAAAAGCTAAATGCACTATTTAGGAGATGGGAAGAGGGGTATCTCTTCTTAGAATTTCAGTGAAAAGGATGCAAATTCCTATCAAAGAGGTTACGGTTCAGCTTTCCATATCTTCTTATATACTATTGGGCATATTTGTTATCTTGTATTAATTTTGGACACATTCACTTAAAGTAAGTATTCCACCACCAATCCAAAGGAAATTGTTTCCCTTGAGGAACAAATAGATAGTTGAGTCAGCTATGTAAACTGTCCCTCAAGAGGGGGAACACTATTCATTCATTCATTCATTCTGTATCTTAACTTTTTCCTAGAGTAAGGGCTAAGGCAAGTTACAATTTAAAATAAATACAATATAGATTGTTGTTGTGTGCCTTTGAGATGAGAGTGTGTGGGGATGAGAGTGTGTGATGTACCCAAGGTCATCCAGTGAGTTTCCATGACCAAATGGGGAATAGAACTGCTCCAGGGTCATAGTCTGGAACTCAAATCATTACTCCATGCTGGCTGTACTATATAGATAAAAACACACAAGTGTTTATTATTAAAATGTAATTGAACTGTCAATACATGCAAACAATTTAAAACATGGCTTAGCAGGATAAAATCTTCAAGGTTTTAAAAAGTACAAACTTTATTAAACTTTCTTCTTTAAAAGACAGTTCCCCAGATCCTGTTAGAATAGTCTTTGCCTGCTGATGGAAATACAGCAAGAAGGGTGACGTTCTAAACTCCCTAGAATGGAATTCCAGGGCAGCCACCAAGAAGATCTTCACTAATATCCCCTGCTAGACAATGATGCTCCCAGAAAGAAGGACTTCTGAAGATCTCAGAACTCGGACAGGCTTTTATGGGAGAACACAAGTCAGCAAATAGCATGGGCCTAAACCATATAGAAGAGCCCGCGTGAAGTGGTGATTTGAGTGCTGGAGTAGGACTCTGAAGACCAGACTTCAATTCTCCACTCAGTCATGGAAACCTATTGGGTGACCTTGGACAAGTAACACTCTCTCAGCCTCAGCGGCAAACCCTCTCTGAACAAATGTTGCCAAGAAAACCCCATGATAGATTTGCCTTAGGGTCACCATAACTTGGAAATGGCTTTGTTGTTGCACACAGCAACAACAAAGCCATATAGAGCTCTATAGGTCAAAACCAGCACTTTAAACTGTGCCAAGAATCAGCCCAGTAGCCAGTGGAGCTGTTGTAACAAGTGAAACATATGCTCTCTATAACCAGCCTTCATACACCTCCATCCACACATTTAAAAGCCCTCAAAATGATTTTAACAGAGCTGTGCAGCACCCCAAATGATGAGTGGTTTGAACAGATAATGGTGTGTGAGTGCTTTAAATACGCATTTGAATAAGTGCTAATTGACTTATGAATCTCAGTGATGTCACTGTCAGAGCAGTAAGATCTAGAATAACGCATAGTTGTTGAAGAATTTCTCCATCAAGCACATGTAGGTGAAGGCTGATCATGCAACACCTTTAGACTTAGCTGCTCTGTTGTCTTTCTATCAGCAGCCACTATTAATAGCCATGTTTTAAAACACTGCTAGCACTGATAATGACTTGCTGGAAA
Source organism: Ctenosaura bakeri (assembly GCA_948474755.1). Taxonomy (NCBI): domain Eukaryota; kingdom Metazoa; phylum Chordata; class Lepidosauria; order Squamata; family Iguanidae; genus Ctenosaura; species Ctenosaura bakeri. The sequence continues at coordinate 59,016 of CAOLHI010002164.1, forward strand.
TGAACAGCCCACCTGATGGAAGCATTGGTTGCTGGTTGCTGGGAGGATGAAAGTGAGCAAGAATCTGAATTGGTGGGTGAATGAAGGAGGATCATAAAATAAATAAATTAAGACTAGATATAACAAGTGTGCTATAGTGGTTTGAGCATTAGACTATGATTCTGGAGACCAGAATTTGAATCCCAACCCAGCCATGGAAACTCGCTGGATGACCTTGGGCAAATCACATTCTTTCAGCCTCAGAGGGAGGCAAAGGCAAACCCCCTCTGAACAAATCTTGCCAAGAAAACCCCAAGATAAGGTTGCCTTAGGGACACCATAACTCAGAAATGACTTGAAGGTACACAGCAACAAGAACTTGACAAGCTATGGGTGTTCCCCCAATGCACAAATGTTGGGCGGTAATATCACTTTAACTGCCATGGGTCCATGCTATACCACCTTGTCATTTGTAGTTTGATAACAGCCAGCATGGTGCAGTGATTTAGACTAGAATCCTGGAGACTAGGGTTCAATTCTCCTCTTGGTCATGGAAACCCACTGGGTGACCTTGGGTGTGCTATACACTCTCAGCCCCAGAAAACTTTGTGATAGGTTCACCTTAGAGCCAGCATAAATCAGAAATGGCACACACCACCACCAACCACAACAATGACAACCTTACAAATTCTCTAGTGCATTCCCTTAAACTACAGCACTAGAACTCTCTGGCAAAGAATTCTTAGGCCTTTTCCACACCTTACCTTTTTCCAGCACTGGGGTGCGGGGATCGTGCGAGCAGCCTCTGGCGAAAGGCTGTCGCACCCCTGCTGCTTCAGCTCCGCACAAGCTGCCTGCTCATGTGAGAGCCCTGCCTCTTCCTTCCACAGTGCAGTCTGGGAGTTTCCCAGGCTTCACTGGGGTAGGAAGCGCAACCGGCACGGCTCTGGAGGCTCCGTACACCAGGTAAGTGCACAAAGGACCCAGGAGCAATGCGCAATCGTGCACCATTTTCAGCTTCCAGCCGAAAATGAAAAGGTGTGCAATCAGCGCCTGCCGGCCTCTGGAGCATCACATGATTGTCAGTGCATCATGCAGATCACTCCTCACAATCATGCAACACTCCAGGTGCCCTTTCACATGGCAAATGCCATGCGGAAAGGGCCATAGTCTCTCATGGAACTTTTGAGTCCCAGCATTCCATAGGATGGAGCCATTGCAGTTAAAATGATATCAAAGTGTTATAAATACATAATGTGTATTCACCCTGCATTATCCCAGAGGAAACCAGGAAACAAGCCCAAAAGTTTTGTGAATTCCATTATGGTCTGTTCTGCACCTTCTGCACTAATAAATGTATCAGAACATTGTTACCATTCTGATTCCACAGGTTTAAAGATTTTGTGACCTTGCTCTCATCTCATAAAAAGTATCCAGATTATTTTAAACATGTATATTTTAGATAAAATACATTCATTCCTGTGACTGGGCCCCTGCTTTTTAGAACCGGAAGTTGACCTCTAAACAATGACTTCATTTTTTTGGCAGTCCATGTCACCCACCCCCAAAGAGTCCTGGGGCCGAAAATTGAATCCTATCTCCAACACAGGTGTCTGCCACACCACTAGGCAGAACTAGGCAGTTAGCTCAGGCAGCAGGTTTGGGTGTTGTGAAATGACAGCAAATTGATTGTATATCTCCAGCATCAAGGGAAGAGGTGAGATTGTGTCGATTTCTTCTCACCCATATCAAAGTAAACTTGTAGTACTGAGTGCTTTGAACTGCATGAGCAAAAGGTGTCATTTGTGCTCTACCTGAGGCGACAAAACATTGTGGGCCAACACAGGACCTTAAAGTAGAGCAAGAGTAGTGAGAAAGTGAAGGATCATACTCACAGTAGGGCACAATCAAATGCCAGAACTGATAGCAATGATAGTTCAGAAGGGAGTGAGAAAGGACGGAGCAGAGAAAACAAGGGATCTCTTGTGCATGCCTGGGGTCAGAAGGGAAGGAGGGGAGGGAAATTTGAAGATAAAGAGTGTGTGCATGGGGAGAAAAGATTATGTGCTCTGGCCAAGGTAAAATGATCACTGTGGTCGTTTAACAAAAAAACCATTTTTGTTCTGTTGCAGGAGTGGCACCTGTGTGTTCTAGACATACTGTTGCATTGCAGCACCCATCAACCTTAGGCAGTAAAGCCAGTGGCGAGGAGTGCTGGGAATTGCAGTCATCCCAGCAACATCCAGAGGGCCACACATCCCTGTTCTATTGAACATATAGGAAGGAAGTAGCATCAAAAGAAGAGACCTTTTTTTTAAAAAAAAAAAATTGAAACGGAGTCTCAGCCAGGCCAGCTTGAGAGCAGGTGATTTGGGAAATCTCCCAAACAGAAAGGACATTTATAAAATTTCAGAAATGAATATTTTCATTCCTTCTGAACACACAGAAAGGAGAAATATTAAAAGGAAGAGTGATCATCATAGCAGCCTTTGAGCCTTTTTCTAGAAACCGTTGCACAGACAATTGGCTGGACTTCAGCAACAGGAGATGAGGAAAGAAGAATTTTAAAGATATGAATCACTTTGGTATACACACACACACACACACACACACAAATGCAGTTGGGGAAGGGGAATCTTATCACACTGATAAACTCTGCTTTAAAGATAGATATTTCTTATCTTGGCCAAAGAAAGCATATTAAAGATCAAGACTGCATAGATCCCTACATAAGATTCTAGGACACAGACTGTAAACATTCATGTAGGTTAAAGCTAACATGTTTGTTTTTGTTCCAAATCTACTTCTGTTTTCTTTCTTTTTTTCTCCATTTATCCAGCAGATCCTATCTGATCTTGGAAGCTAAGCAAGGCCAGCCCTGATTAGTATTCGGATAGTAGACTGCCAAGGAATCCGAGGTGCTATAGGTTATATTCCAGAGGAAGACAATGGTAAACCACGCCTGAGTATTCCTTGATTAAGATAATCCTATGAAATTCACAGTGTCAACATAAGATTTCCAAAGAATATAGCTAGGGTACTGCAGTGGTTAGAACAGGAGAGGGAATTGTGAGGCCTTGCAGATATGGCAGGGGGCTGGACTCAATAGCCATTGTGGTCTCTTCCAACTCTATGTTTTTATGATTCTATATTGTCGGGCAACTATTTGCTGCAGCATAGTAAGTGGTGAGAGATGCTAGGAGATGCCATCCAACAACATCGGGAGGGCCATACAATTCCCACCCTTAGGTTAAAGAATTAAGCTAGGATGTTAGAGAGTCAGGCTGTTGTTCCCAGGAAGTTGTGAGACTCATTAGGTCACACTGGGCAAATCTCTCTCTTTCCCTGGCCTCAGCTTGACTTATCTTAGTGGTTCCCATACTATGGTTCTCCAGATGTTTGGGACTTCCGCTCACAGAATTCCTGATCATGGGACAAGCTGGCTGGGGCTTCTGGGAGTTGAAATCCAAAACATCTGGAGGACCAAACTTTGGGAACCACTCGCTTACCTCACAGGGTGGTTGTGAGAATAAAATGAGAAGGAAGTAAATCATTTTGTCACCTTTAGGTCACTGGAAGAAAGACAGGATATAGATTGAATAAATTGAAGAAACAACTTTAAAACAAAACACTAGGTAGAAAATGCATAGTCAGAAACTAATCATACAATTTTCCAACTGAGAGGCCAAATATAAAATTTACATTTGCATCTTTGAGTATGTCATCTTAAAACTCCCCCCCCCCAATGCAACTGAACATTAGAGTTACTGACTTCGAAGGGGACTCTTGAGACATAAATAGCTGCATACATATATACACACACAGCCTTGCAGTTGCAGACACGACTTCTTCAGAGATTCCCCCAACAGATAAGCAATTGTTGATGCAGACAAAGTACCATTGCCTGATCTAATGTATCCTGGTCACAGAGTCCATGTAGGAGATGAGGAGTCTGATAAGACAGAAATGATTCCACAAGCAGAGGTGAATGCCAGCATCCTGGAGAACTGCAACGGAAATGCTGACATTTATGAACTCAAGCATTCATAAACAATGAATCTTACAACCCTGGTGGAGGAAGGAAAGAAAAGAGAGAGAGAGAGAGAGAAAGTACTAGAATGGAAAAGTCATTTAGCCTCCCTGTGGCAATGCTATATTCGATAGAGAAGTGAAATGTAAGACATCCGTTAAGTCAAAGATGCTCTCAATTCTCAGCATTTTTCTACTGAGCTGGAATTTCACTTGGAATCAACTTAGAGCCATGAAAATGATAGATGCTGTACCTTGTTTTATTCCACATATTCCCTCATGATAAAATCAGACAACCCACCTTCATGTAATAAATGCACTGTTTGCATGGGACTCAGCAAAACTGGTTTCAGATCATAGTCGAAACATGGGCACCGTTCTTCTGGCTGGGATTTAATATCCTTGACAACTAAACATCTAAAATTCAGCATCTGGCCTTTCCTATCACTGTGTCCTGATGCTTAAAGAAGCTTCACCCAGCCAGTTCAGAGCTTGGAAAAGAAATTATTACAGCTCCCAGACCCTCTTAGCCAATGGGGCTGTCAGTGAACAGAGTCCAAAAAAAGTACAGTATCTTTTCCACTTTCTCTCTCAGTGCCATGCTGCTATGAAAGACCAGTAGTCTTACCGAAAATCAAGCAACTAAAAAAATAAGGGAGGGAAGAAGTTAACCTAAACTTACTCATGGAGCAATTTTACTTTAGACAATCAATCTCAATAAAAATGAATCAAGTAGGAACTTACTTTACAGGAAAGCTGTGAAGACAAATTAAATTGTTCTTGACTGAATACTATTATCATATACAATTTAAAGAATATGCCTTGGTCATTATTAAAACACCATTTTTTTTGTTCTGGGGTCCACCACTATCTAGCTGAATCTGTATTTCAGTAGCCTGGCCTAATACAGTGGTACACAGAAAATGCAGGAGACCTCTGAAAGGGAATCTAAGATTCTGCCCCTTGGCCTCATGAATCCTCTCTAAACCAGTTTCCATGGGGATTGAGGGACAACGAATCTTCATTCCCAAAAGGGCATCTTTCCATCCACACCCAGTTAAAATTTATAAGGCACAAGAAATGGATCCATCCCAAGTCTAAACCAAGGATAAAGTATAGGCTTTTAATGAAGACTGCCAGGAAATGCAAATGTTTTCTCATTGTTCCTGCTCTTGCGTGGGCATCAGTCCAGAGCAAATTAGTCATACCTATGCCTTTTTTAAATCAACCGGATGCCCCATCTGAAGCCATGAGAACTAAATAGAATCCCTACATCAGAGACTGCACCAGCGCCTGGGGGAAAGCAATCTGGGTGGCCTGTTAATTTCAGCTCCTGTATGCAGACTTGCTATGGCATTAGTATTATTATTTTGCAGTTTCCTCCCAGAATCCTCCATGCTGGCTGGAGGATTCTGGGAAATACAATTAAAAAAAAAAAAGGTAACCTTGACACTCTGATTAAAAACAGCATGTTTGATTCAATAATCTCTTACTTTCATCCAGCCAGGCTCTTCTATTTTTTACCATTTGAAATGACTAGTTTGTACACTTGATTCCAACAGGGCCTAACATTTGCTAACTAACATTTGCTGTTGGGAGGCTGTAGAGGTTGTGAGATACTATTTCAGTTTCTATTTCTTGCAAAAAATGACAATATTTTGACAGAAATTGAGGATGATTTTCAGTACTGAAGCACTATGAAATCACCAATAATTAAATTATAAGTGATACTTCCAGCTGTCTGCAGAAGTAGGACAAGAGAACTCTTTCCTTCCACAATGCAGCCAGCCACTTCCTGCATGGGAGAAGGAAGGGTCTAGATTGCACTTCCACCCTTTCCATACAGCCACCAGTGATGGGAGTGTCACACGATCTGGGGCCATTTTCGGATTTTTTCCTCGTGATTGCGATGGCTGGGAATGCATGGGCAGGAGGACTGCAACAACTTCATGCAAAAGCACAACTCACAGACAGGCAGCAATGTGTCCCCATCCCAGGACAGCACCATTGTGTAGAAATGGCCTTAGTGGGTGGTGGTGGTGGTGGTGGTGGTGGTGGTGATGGTGATGGTGATGATGATGGCATACTCTGTGCAACTGAGGTTGATGCTTAAAGTATTACCCTTAATGACAGCAGCAGGTACTGCCACTTTAAACATTGGCCTTGTAACATTATCAGGGCTTGTCCCCTGAGATATTACCTGCACTTATCTTCATACTCTCCAACATTTCAAACACATGTTGTCAAGCTACATGTTGTCAAGATGGCAAAACTTATTAGTGAGGAAGAACAGACAAGCTAGGAGATGCTGGAGCAGTTTGCCTTTGCCCGAGTCTACTGGGAAGATCAAGATTCCACCCTTTCCTCTTCCTCCATCACGGAGTTAATTGAGTGCAGACTGCTTCTGCACACTGAACTCGGTTTGCATCAGATGAAATAAGCTGAGGACAAAAGGCAGAAAGTGGAAAGAAGAGAGAAAAGCTGCGACATTTAAAAAGTCACTTTAAAAGTTGGGTGACAGAAGATTAATTGGGACTGTACCAGTTAACTGGGACATTTCAGGAGTGTGCAGCTCTAGGTCTCAGGTTTTGGCCCTAAAATCTCCAGGCCTCAGATAATCCTGGCTTGACAACCCTACTTAGGGTCCAGAGATGGGTGGGGCTGAAGCCCATGGTAAATAGGACCAGTAAGGAAAGCGGGCAAGTCTATCTCTTTTCAAATTTTTCATTATTCTGTTTTCTGACTTTGCTACACCCTTCTCTCTCTCTTCCTCTCCACCTAAAAAGCTGCTGAAGAAGGAGGGAAGCATTCCTAAAGAGCCTGAACTGATAACCTAAACAGGGCTTTTGATATTACTCCAAGGGCCACATAAGATCAAATGGAGAGTTGATCGAGTTGGCCACCCCTGCATTATATTATAAAACCAATAGTGCTGAATGCTATGTGCTGTCATGAGACCAACAGAATTGGGGGGGTGTGTGTTTGGGGTCTGACCCTCGTTGTTCTCTGATTTTACTGGAAGTGTGTGTGGGCAGGGTATGTGGGGGTGGCATAAGGGGCTAAACAGCCTGATGTTTGTATTGCAGTAAACTGTCCAAGAAAGGATTATACAGTCTCTTGGGGGAGTTCTACTAAAGACAGGGAGATACATGGATGAAAATAGAAAGAGATGTATTGGACAAAACCCAAATAGTGGGGGAAAGGGCTTTGATGTATTATCAGTATCTAGGCTCCAGATTTTCTTTCTGTAAACAAAGAGAGGAAGAAATAAAATGAGTATTAGGCAAAACTATGGAAGTATTTTCTCTTCTGGAAATGCTTTGTCACATTGTTAAGAGAATGGGCCTTTCTGTGAGTAACCAATTCCTACGTGCGTGTTAAAGCTAATATACAATGAAAACTCCTTTAATGTGAAGGGTGACTGGGACTGGTGATTCATAGCTCAGCCAGTACTGTTGATTATGTGCAAACTACCAGCCATTGACTTTTCTAATCACATGGGGTTTTGCAGAAGTTAGTTAATCAAGGATATAGAACCTCCAGGTCACAGACCTAACCTGACCCATGAGTCTCCCCAACCCAGGCTGCAGAGCTTTTGTAGGCAGGTCGAAGAGGCCTTTTCTCCTACCACATCCTTTTGGTTGAGGATGCGGTTTACCAGATTGCCTCCTTGCTTTTCTTTTCACTTGAGTTTTTCCACATTTTGTAATAGTAACTTCTTTAGACAGCAATTCCAAGAATCCATCAGCCAAGAAGGCTAGTGGCCATACTGGCTGAGTGACTCCAAGAGTCCAAAAAAGTCACTTCCCTTAAGTTCTACATATATATATATATATATATATATATATATATATATATAGTGTATAGTGTGTGTGTATGTATATGTGTGTGTGTGTGTGTGTATGTATATATGTATGTATGTATGTATACACACACACACACACACAGAGCCAGAAGTTGATACACGATTTTCTCACATGTTCTGACTTGTTTTGGTCTCAGATGTCCATCTGGAAATGTTCTGCTTTTTTGCAACACTGTGGTCTTTTATATGTTCAAAGCTACCTGAGACATACTAGTAATCCTGCTCGGTACGACTGGATTCCCACCATCACTCTCTCACACACAAACACACACACACACTCATTCTCCATCTTCCTTTTTTCCATGTTGCTGCCCTGCATATTCTGTCCTCTTGTCCTGCTGCCTCATCTTTCTGTACATTTTAGTAGGGAAACTTAAATGGAGAAGAGGGAGGGAAAGATGGTATGGCAAACAAAACATGTAGCACTGCAGCGGGGAGGCATGGCAATAAACTCTGTCAAAATTGGCCCCTTTAGGACTAATGTAATGCTATCTGCAATAAACGCTACTTATTTTTGTAGGAGGAACTGTGTGAGGGGGTAAGGATGTAGGACAGAAGGCAAGAACTGCAAATTTCTGAGTGGCAATGGATTTACTCAAGAAGATATTTATTGGTGTGCACTGTGCTTTTCTGACCAGCATGTTTAACTCTTCAATCTGCCTTGAATTTTCCTACATATCTTCTGAAAATTGGCAAGAATGGCATTCAGCCTTGCCAACTTCAACTTTAGTACCACCCAAAGCTGGCATACCCCTTGGCACCAAGATTGCCCGTAGATTAGAATTTGGCCATTGATCTGAAAAAGATTTAACCATGGGCTGTATGAACAACATTAGGCTATCGCTGTCTTGCAACAATGAATATCTTCACCTCTTTGAAGACTCCAAAGAAATCTAATTTATCAGAGAAACTGCTGTGGGGTAGAACAAATGTTTCCATTCATAAGAAAGTATTATTCTGCATGATGTGCAGCCACAGGTCATTTGCATGCTGTTATAAAGCCTACCCATGCAACATTCACTGGAATACTTGGGCAACCATGATATATGTTCAAAGTAGAAATAAGGCTCTTGCAACATCCTGGATGCTGTGGATGGTGTGGTAAATTGCAGTAATAATTGCTTACTACAATAATCATGAAAGGACTGTAGCTCAGTGGGAGAGCATGTTCTTTGCCAAGGCTCATCCCCAACAGAGAAGTGGTCGCCCTACAGGCCTGCCTTCACATGCAGCTCTCAATCTAATTTCATGCATCTCTCAACTGATGTTCAAAATCCACAGCAGTTGAAATTGGGTGGCTTTCATGTCAGTACGGTGGTGAGTCTGCCTTGGGGTTTAGTACTTAAACTTTAAAGGAACAATCTAAGTTGTGTATGTATATAAGTGCCTTCAAATCATTTGCTAATCTATGGAGCACCTATGAATTTCATACGAATTTCTTAGGCAAGGAATACTCAGAGGTTGTTTGCTATTGCCTTCTTCTGCAGTATAGCCTACAGTACCTGATATTCCATGGCTGAATTCTACTCCTAAAGTAGGTTCAGTGCCTTGGAAAACAATTTTAAAATTCAAGCCTGGAGTGGATTCACTGGGCCACTAACACAAGAGCCATCAGCTAGTAGCTAGTGACCCATTCAGACCTCTGGCAAGTATAATCTGTCTTACTACCAGCAGCTCTCTGGTCAGGGAGGAAAATGATGGGAAAATAAAGGGAGACACATGATAGAAGAATGACAAAGAAAAGAATCCTGCCCCCTCTTAGTTCTGGCTTGACCTACCTCTGCCCCCAGCAGGCAGGACAAATTACCCACAAAGTAATATAGCCTTAAAAAAAAAAAAAAAGAAAAGAAAAAAAGAAAAGGAAGTCTGCCCATCCTTGCCCTAGGAGCCCAAATTCCACTTTAACTGCCATAGTTCCATCCTCAGGAATCCTGGGATTGGCATTTGATGGCGAACTGTTTAGAATTCTCAACTGGGGAGATCATCTAGTGCCTTTAACCAAACTACTGTTACCCCAAAACGTAAGGGCCACAAAGGCCACCCTGCAATGTCAGTACCTCCTTGCAAAAGTGAAGAATTAATTGGCTCAAAATCAGGAGGCTAATGAGAGAGGGACAACTTAGTGAGACCTTTCTACCAATGTTTATGGGCTCACACAGGAAAAGAACCAGCCAGAGATTCAAAAATAAACTGAAAATGTGTTTTATTGAGGGGAATTCACTAATGCATGCACACAAGATACAAACAGTCAAACATTCTGTCCAAGCTTGGTTTGGGCTGGCAGCCAGGAGAAGCTGATAATAAACATAGGTCAGAAACTCAGCAGTAACTTAAGTGGTCAGTTTACTTAAGCAAGGAAACAGCTTTGCAAATGAGAAGCAATAATGGTCCCAACAATGTCCATAAATCAGAGGCAGGCAAAACAAACACAAGTCAAGGCAGAAACACAGGCAAGAGCAGCAAACAGGAGCAGAGGAGAAGCGGTCAGTTAATTACTGACAAAAGCTAGGGGGAGAAAGGCTCCACTCTTACAGGTTCCAAGATCAGCGCAGGTAGTGCTTGATTAATTGCTGTTTGGCATAAATTCACTGGAAATGACACAGGAGACCCCTTTTGGTGTCTATGCTGGGCAAAGGTAAGTATGGATAGATCACTCTCTGTGTCAGAATGAGCAGGGCCCTCTGCTGGGGCTGGCACAGCCCCCTGTTCTGTCTCTGGGGTGGGTGTCTGCTCTGCAGGTGCTGCTGTAACAGTCTCTGTGCTAGGGCTAAGAGAAGGTTCTGCTGTCTCAGACTCTGAGTCTTAATCCAGGTCTTGGAAGCCCATGACACAAAAGCTAACTGAGGGATAAAGGAAGGAATAATTATAGATAGAGAGACTGAGGGTTTGAGGTTATAATTACCAGTCCAGAAGAGTAGGGAAGATGCTGAAATGTGGCTTGGCTTCAGTAGGACCTAAGGACAGTTCTTGTTCAGGATCCAGATGGACAGAGTGATGGGTAGACCTTTGAGAGACTGTGCTGGGCATCCTGGAATTAGTAGTGTTGGAACCCAAAAAATAGCTAGTGGTTGTGGAAGCTATGTGCAGTTCCAGGTGTGGAACAATGGGAGTTGAAGCACAGACAATGGGCTATCAACCCACTAATGTTCACAATATTTAGATGACAAAGACATAATGGGTGTTGTAATAGCTGTCTATTGTGTGTGCTACAAGGAAAGAGGAAGGAGTCCAGGTGCACAGGTGATGGCTATCTGTCAATCAGTGTCCTGGTGAGCTTCTCACAGTTGCATTCTCCGGGAAACTCCAGCTTCTACTTTATTGTCCACAGGAACACCGATCGTTTGCCTGACAAATGACTTAGGCCCTTTCTGCAACTTACCTATTCTCAGCACTGGGGCACAGGGATCATGCAAGCAGCCTCTTGAGAGAGGGTCTCATGTCCCCGCTGCTTCACCTCCACAGCCGCTGCCTGCTTGCGTGCAGGCAGCGAGAGGGCTCCTCCTCTTCCTTCGCAGCACAGCCTGGTATTTGCCCTGGCTGTGCTGGGGTAGGAAGTGTGAGCGCCGCAGCTCCGGAGGCTCTGCATGTATACGGGGCCCTGGCGCGGTGTGTGATCACTCATCATTTTCAGCTAGAAGCCAAAAATGAAATAGTGTGCAATCGGTGCCTGCCAACCCCGGCTAGCGTCGCACAATTGCAAAGACATCATGTGGATGGCTCCTCGCAATTGCGCGATGCTCCAGAGACGCTTTTGCATGGTGAATGCCATGCGAAAAGGGCCTTAGTCCTATCAGGATGGTGTTCAGGTTGACCTGCCTCTCCTTCTCATGTTCACAGTCAGAGTTCTCTCTTGGACTGTTTGACCTCTCAGTCACCTTTCAGGTTTGATTTTGATATCAGAGACAATTAAAGTGTATTGATAATTAAATGTGATACCAATTAGATATGGTGCCCATTCAAACCATACCATTATTGTTAGCCAGACGCAAGTCCTAACACTACAAACTCCAGGATTCTGTAGGATGTTGCCATGGCAGTTAAAGTAGAATCAAAGTGATATAACTGTGAAATATCTCAGGCCCTTTTTGCACCTTACCTTTTACCGGTGCTGGGCTGCTCAGCTCGCACACAAAGGCTTGGAAGGAATGCTCCGGCTTCCCTGCTGCTTCCCTGCTGCTTGGGCTCCACAGCTCCTTCCTCTCTCGTCAGCACCCTGCCTCTTCTTTTCGCAGTGCAGCCTGGGACCCTTCCCAGCCTGCACTGCCCAGGAAGCATGACCGGCCCAGCTCCTGATGCACCACACGCTAGGTAAGTGCATGTGGAGTGCCAGAGCAATGCCTCAGCACACAGCATTTTTGGCTTTAAGCTGAAAATGAAAAGATCTGTGCCTGCTCTGCGTCCGGCCCTTGAGCATCGTGTAAATGTGAGTGCGTCATGCAGATCACTCCTCACATTTACCTGACACTCAAGAGGCCCTCTCGCTTCCAAAACGTCGTGTGAAAAGGGCCTTAGTCTGGGTGAGAAAGACTCCTGTTTGAGACTGCTCATCATTGCAGGCTATGCTGAGCTAATGACAGATTGATGATCTGCTTTTGTACAAGGCAGTTCCATTTGTACTCTTGGTGGTGGAGAGACACTTGCATTTTAAAAAAAGCCATAACTGTTGACCACATCCTCAGATTCTGTATGTGTGAATTTCCAGGAGAAGGATATTTTGCATTTGATAGGAACCATTAAAAAAGAATGATGCCTTATATGACTTTTATAATCCTAACTTGGTGCATATATAGGACAGTCACTTGAAAAAGAGGACAGGGCTCCTATACCCTTACTAAGCTGTGCACAAAGAGGGAATTTTGCCAAGTCTGATTTACATGACAGGCTACACCTGTTGAAATTCCCTCTTCCATGCAGCTACTAATGGTACAGGAACCTTGTCATTATTTTTTATGTGGCTACCCTAAGTACAGACAGCAAACTCAAGAGCACATTGCCAGATGAATATAAGGCATCATCCTCCATGTTTTTGGAGAAATGCAAGCAAATTACTCTCATAGTGTAATGCATATCTAGGCCACATTATTAAGCTAGGCTCTTCTCCTCATTTTCCATTTCATACGAGCCACAGTCCTACATGATCCTTCACACTGAGAAGGATGGCGGAGTGGGAGGTGGGGGGTGGATGGGTCACATGTTCTCATTCTGTAGCACTTGATTGGTGGAACACATTTCTCTGAAGGAGATGACACTCAAGCTGTGGCTGCAGCTCACTAATTGCTATTCCTTATTGCAAATTGGACTTAAAAGGCATGGATAAATCTAAAAGGAATTTGACCAGTATGAGAGAACAATTGAACACTGGGCTCAGATGAAATCTACTGTCAGTATCAATTACTCCATCATAATATCTTGGAAACATATGCTTATATTGGCAGGTGTGGGGTGGGGTGGGGGAAGGTAACAGAATGAGACTGTGTTAGGTCTAAGCTGAAGAAAATAGTACCCAAATTAAAGCCTGAAGTTTATCTTCTTTGGATCAGATTCACAGAGATCAGATTTGTGGGGTGGGATGCCATCAACGGAAGAATTAAAAAAAATTAAATACATACATGGATATTTCTGTGTTGATCTCCATGTTAAGTCCACTGAGTGTTAAAGTAATTAGCCTGTATATGTTCTCTTGTATAGTTAGGGTCTCAGAATAGTTTGGAAATATTCCTGTCTCTGAAAAGCTGAAATCATCTAAACTGAAAGACTTCCATCTGAGCCTGTCCAGATGTGAAGTTCTTCTTCTAGGGTTCTTCTTTGGTCTTTAGAGGTGAGATGAATGGTGCTTTGGGCAGAACTCTTTCAGTGATTGGAGGCCATCTTAAAAATGGTCTCCCCAGGAATGTTTACCTGCTGTTGACCTTGATATCCCTATAGAATCAGATATTTCAAGTTTCTGTGCATAATTAAAACTAGCTGGATAAACGCCTGCCACAGAATGCACGTGGGACTTTTTCTTAGTGAAGTTCCTAATAGAGACCACTACTGGATCTGCAGCTGATACCATATATCTTATTCTTCCAGCTTATGATGATGGGAAGCTGTTCTGAAACATATGACTATATGTAAATACAGTGTGCTCACCATATATGTAGGGTTCCATTCCGGGAACCCCCATGTAAAACAAAAGAATATGGAGTATTGTGCCCCATTATAGTAAATGGACATAACATGCTCATGCCTACAGCAGCACAGGCACATGCCAGCTGCATCCATTGACTATAATGGGACATGACACTTAATGTGACCTCACATTCATGTGTATGGAGGTCGTGGTTAAGGGAGGGCCCTCTGAAGTCACTAAATGTATAATATTTAGCAATGGCCTTTTTGTTCCTTTTTTCCTCTCTGCTCACTTTTTAGCACCCGTTACAATTTGGTAGAGGAAGGATTATCTAGATAGGATAGAATCTGAGTTGATATTTAATTCAGTGCCATGAAGATGTCTTCTGCTGTGGAAAATGTGTGTTTTATGTATATTGGGGCTGGGGTAATGACCAACTATGTTTGTTTGTTCATGGTTTAACAACTATAGTTGATTCTGAAGGCCAAACTGGATGGCAATCATCTTTAAAATGACTATTTCAGGGCTGTTTTCTTATTTTTCTAGTCTATGAATATATTCAATGTACTAATTCTATGAATAAAACAAGACAAGTTTTGGTGTCTTTTGCAATTAGTTGCATGTGAAACCACGCTTGCTAGTTGTTAGCTACTTGCTGCAATCTTAGGCCCTTTTCGCATGGCATTTGCCATGTGAAAGGGCCCCTGCAGGATTGCGCGACTGCACTCACAATCACGCGATGCTCCAGGGCCTGGCAGGTGCTGATCATGCACTATTTCATTTTCGGCTGCAAGCCAAAGATGGTGCGCGATTGTACATCACTCCAGGCTCCCGTGAGCATTTGCCGTGTGTGCAGAGTTTCAGAGCTGAGTGCTCACACTTCCTGCACCAGGAAAATCCCAGGCTGCGCTGCGGAAGGAAGAGGAGGGGCTCTCGTGTGAGCAGGCAGCGCAAGCAGGCAACAGCTACAGAGCTGAAGGAACCGGGACGCGAGAGCCTCTCATTAGAGGCTGCTCACACAATCCCTGCACTGCAGCTCTGCAAAAAGGTGAGTTGCACAAGAAATGCTACACAGCCATTTCAGCAATATTACACATTCATTCCACCCAGGAGTTGAGAGAGGCATACATATTTCTTTTCATCCTGACAATTGTGTAAAGGTAGGTGAGAGTGAAAAACTTTATCAGTTTTACTCACTGAATTCCATGACTGGCAGAGGACTTGAAACTCTTCAGCCATAGTCCAACTCTAGTCTAACCACCACACCATACTAAGCACTCACGTAGCTTCATCTTCTGCCAGTTTACAAGTTTACCACTTGAACTAGGCCTTGGGAGGAAACATAGTCTGCCAAATCAAGAAACAGAAAATATGCACATATACCACTCCACAACATGATGCCCGTGGTTAGAGTATAGAGAAATAGTTCAGAACTCAGTAACCTATAAATGCCAATCTCAGGAGGCAACGAAATCTTCTAGTGAGACAATGTTTAGGACAACAGTCACAGAAGGAAGGGCACCAATGTTTCTCGGAGCATGCATGAAGCAGGATATGATCAGAAAGGTGTGTTCCTTATTTTAACTGTTGGTGGGGCTAGCCATAAACAAATAATCAATTTCACTTTCTCCCACATTTTTTTAAAAAAATCTCAAATTCTCATTGTCATATTTATTAAGAGATTTGCACTTTTGTTACGTTCTTTACATCTTCCTGAACAGGAATTGGTCAAATGAACAATACATTTTTCTAATTTGTAGCTCACATTCTCAGTAAGAGGGGACTTTCCAACCACCAGAGTGTGTCATATTAGTAAAAGTCATGGGCTAGAATCCTGTTGGGGAGTTACAAATGTATAACCTAAAATTAGCATTTACAATCCCTGTATATTTCCTAATTTAGGGAATACATAGGGACCCCGATCACCATTTATCAGGAAGCAGCTGCTGCAGTTGATGGGGATCCTTTCCCCTGTTGCTCAGGAAAGCAACTGACTGATGCTCCCACCTCCCGCTTCCCATGAGTGACCTCCAGTGTGAGGGGAAACTGTAACAGGGGCCCTTCTTCTGCCTGTCACAGTGGAGATTGCTCATGGCAGGGAGTGAAAATGTCAGTCAGCTGCCTCCGAAGGGATGGGGAATACACCCCTGTCAATTGCAGTAGCTGCTTCCTGGTAAGTGTGGACTGGAGGGTTGGCCTGGAAGTAATTGTGCAGCCATATAACTACAGTGGTTCGGCATTTGTAACTCCCCAACATGTTTCTAGCCAGCATTCTTGGTTCACTCATTCCACCACATTTTGTACTTGAAATCTGCAACTGATTAAAACAAACTGTTACTTAAACTGTCAGACAGTCCTCTTCTCTCAGGGTGTGGCTGACTGACTAGCAGCACAACATATGTTTGAGTTCAGTAGTGCAGCAACACATTTAAAGCTGTCTAAATAATTTTATGACCAGTAACAAGGGATGCAGAGTAGCTGCTCTGCTGTTACCTGATAGGGGTAATCAAATTTCATGCCTAGGGTCCAAGGCATGATGACAATTAGCACTTATAAGAGACATTGGGACCCTAAAGCATTATGCACAAACATGCATGCATCAATTAATTAGATGATTACTCAAAGGAAAAATCTCCCTCTTGTCTCTCAGAGATACTACACCACTGGCCAAGTATGATAAGAAAGAGAGAGAGAGAGAGAGATTATGTACTGCAACTGTTATTTTTATATGCTAATAATATAAGATGCTCTCTCTCTCTCTCTCTCTCTCTCTTATATATATATATATATATATATGTATGTATGTCTCTGCTGCTGGAGAGATTGTGAGAATATCCTGATCTTAATAGATTTATTGGTCTGGGATACTAAGAGGGCTTTTTTTAAAAGGGGGTAATATTCAGAACTGGCAAGAAGAAGCAATGATTCAATCAAAATTTGTAGAATTGTTATAGTAATTCAAGAAGAAAAGAGTTCATAAAATAATCCATATATTCACACACACACACACACACACACACACACACACACACACATTTTTATTAGATATATTTAGTAGGATTACAGCATTAATTTCTGATTTTCCCAGGATGAATGGATGGATAGATGAAAGAATTGTGGATGGGGGACTCCAGATGTTGAACTATAACTCCTAACATTTCTTGCCATTGGCCATGCTGGCAAGGACTGCTGGGAGTTGTAGTCCAACAACATCTAGAGTCTCATCCCCAACAGCAAGTTGCTATCCCTGACATACCTGGCACAGGGGATCTTTTAAACTTTTACATCTGCCTTCAAACAAATATTTTTTGGTTTCTTTCAAGAGCTTATTGTTTTGCCATTTCCATATCACACCCACATATACAGATATAGAAATAGATATAGATATATACACCCACATCTCAATTATTCAGAGCAGCCTGTTTTGATGTGAGTGAAGCAACCTTAAAACAATAGTTGTCATTTCAAACCAGCCTTACCCTGTAGTTCACCCCATGCTTAAATCTGAAATGGCATAATTTAAGGAGCCAAGAAAGTCCAATCACCCCCTGAATGTATCTCTGTATGTTCCTTCAAGTCACCTGTCAACTTTTGCCAACTTCATGAATTTTACAGGGTTTTTTCAGGCAAAGAATTCTCAGACATGGGCCATTTCCACACTACACTGTTTTTAGTGCCCATTATTCCCCTTTCAACATCCCGTGGAGTTCTGGGATTTGTAGTTTACTGAGGCCAAAGAGCTCCCTGGCTGAGAATTCTAAAGGCCCCCTCCTGAAACTACAAACCCCAGAATTCCACAGGATGTTGAAAGTGGAATAATAGCACTATAACAGTGTAGTGAGGAAATGACCATGGTTTTGTCAGTTCCTTCCTCTGAAATATACCCTACAGCACCTGGTATTCAGTGGTGGTCCCTCATCCAACTACTAACCAGGGCTGACCCTGCTTAGCTTCCAAGATCAGACAGGACTTGGTGCCTTTAGGATACGGAGGCTACCACCCCATGAGTGCTCCTTAAATATTTTAATAGTGAATCATCTATATAAATGGATAAATGTTATTCACATGGCAGGCCATAGATTTACCAACCCAATAGATTTTAATAAGTCTTCCAAGCCAAGATTTTAAAATGAGAGTCAGCTACTGCTTCTGTGTCAGAAAGCAAGCATAGGGCAAGACAGCAAGAAAGGACATGTCTGCTTTTAGACATTTGTAGGATGCAGCTTTAGCTACTACGGTGGCCCAGTCTGCAGTCAGATCATGACAACAGAACAAGAAGAAAACAGCCTGAACAGTTTACCCTGGTGTGCTTTCTCACACAAATGCTTGGATTGTGGTCACATTACTGTGAGAAAGACCCAGAGAAAACATAGGGAGAGAAAGTGAAAGGCAGCACATGAAAGGGGGAGGGCAGAAAGCAACAAATAGTGAGCATTACAGAATCACCCTGGAAGAGTTTATCAGAGTTGTAAACCTTGAGAATATAAGACATACCCATATTAAGAACTGCAAGGGACTGGAGTAGCTTGCCAAATGTTTGCTAAAAGTATCTGGTATGTTGCAGTTGTAGAAAAAGCAAGCCATGATCATTTTCATCTCCTTTTTGTTACCTAATGGATTACAACATGGGAACATTTCAGAATGGATACACTATACTTTTGTTTATCTATGTTTTAAAACTCCCACAGTCCAGGCCAGAAAAATAGCTAGAGGACCACAGGTAGCTAACAGAAAGAACCTCCTTAAGCTCTTCTATGGCCTTCCTGTCTAAGGCCATTTCCACAGGAGACTGTTATAGCGCTATTATACCACTTTCAACATCCTATGGAATCCTGGGGTTTGCAGTTTAGGGAGGGGCTGGTCGGCCCCTGCAAACCCCAGGATTCCATAGGATGTTGAAAGTGGAATAATCGTGGTATAACAGTCTCTTGCGGAAATGACCTATGTAGATGTGATGCTAAATGTACTATTACACTTAACACGCGTGTTTTAAAAATCTGAAGAGTTTTCATGAGGGAGCAAGCAGGGCTGGGGAAGGGAAGATGGATAGGTTAACCCTTTACTTCCATGCAGTGTCCCAGCAAATGTATCTGCCTCCCCTTGCACAGGTCTTTGTATTTCTAGGGGAAGCTTCTACTGCTAGTATTATTTATTATTTATTTATACTTATTTACTTATTATTTACTATATTTGCATGCCACCTTTCTCCTGGTATGAGACCCATTATGAAGGCATATCATTGTGAGGCAACAAGATTTGTAAAATACAGAGGCCATTTCCACCCTACACTGTTATACTGCTATTATTCTACTTTTAACACCCTGTGGAATTCTGGGGTTTGTAGTTTACGGAGGCCAAAGAGCTCTCTGGTTGAGAATTCTAAAGGTCCCTCCCTAAACTGCAGACTCCAGGATTCCACAGGATGTTGAAAGTAGAATAATAGCACTATAACAGGGTAGTGTGGAAATGGCCAGAATTAAAGGAAGGGCAATCTCAAGGTGCAAGCTTAGAAACTCACTTCTAAAATGTAATGGCCCATTGTTAGAACCTAAGGAGCCCAAAATATAGTTAGTTACTGCTACTGTTTTTAAAACTAACTTTTTACATTCTTGTTTTTCAAAAATCACTAGAATAGTGCTAATCAGGTTTGCTTTTCTGCCCCGGTCTCCCTCCTTAACTGCAAAACAGGACTAACATAGTTTCTACTATGTGTCCATTTTCTTTAAGTAACTTTGTTTTTTTTTAAAAAAAAATCTGAATGTTATCAGCTTTTAGCCTTGGTACAAGATACACTGTTTTCGTCTTCCTCCCCTTTGTTCAGCACCCATGACAGAACACAAGGCAGTGACATGGGGCACAGCACAAGACAGCACTTGAACCCTCCAATGTTTTTCTTTCACTCTTTAGCCGCCACTGTAACAATAGTAGCATCCCCGTAATTATAAAAATAACTGAAAGTTGGAATCATACCATATAAAGAGTAATACAATCACTTGCTAAGTATTGTGATGGAATCAACTTTAGTTATGGGAAGTATGGCACTAACTACAAGTGAGTGGCTATTTATAACAAAATACTTCTCAGGTCTGAAAATGTGTTATTATTGCTTGTTTCACTTACATACAAAATGAAACAGTGGAGCAAAAGAAATTGCGTGCATGTGCACAAATATACATAAATATAGCATGAGTGACACCTGACTTGAAAGTTGTACATGTGAAAAGGATCTAAGGGGTCCTGATACATTACAGGCTGAATATGAATCAACATTGTGAAGGAAAAAATGCCAAACATTGAGCAATGGACACAAAGCTTATACGAAATTAGGTTAGCAGATAACTTAACACAGAGACTTAGAGGGCAAACTGATGAGAAGATTGCGAAAGACTGGGGTCCTGTAAACTCTTATTTTCTGAACCAGAGAGTAATATAAGCTATCTTATCTACATAAAAGAAATAAGAAAAAAAATGACAAAAAGTAAACATCAAACAAACAAATAAATATAATAAAAGTAAATATTTCTAATGTAAGTTAAAAAACTAGAGTTAGATTAATTTAGGAGAATAATGATAAGATGTAAGAATACAGTCAATTGACAAGATAAATGGAATGCTGGATCAATATATAAGAGGTAATTGATGACAAATCGAGGGTTAATGTTATAAAACGAATAATAATATTTATTAGCTCTTACAAAAAAAGCTAGGAAGAAATATTGTAAATATGTGAAATTGTTGTAAGAAGATATTACCACTATGTGTTGTATTACTAAAAGATGTACATACTTGTTTTTATTTACTATTTCTTTTTCCGAAAATTAATAAAAAATATTTTTTTAAAAAAACCCAAGTCAAGGCTGCATAAACAAGAGTACGGTGTCCAGATCAAAGGAAGTATTGGTGCCACTCTATTCTGCTTTAGACAGAGCTTACCTGGAATACCATGTCCACTTCTGGGCACCACAGTTCAAGAAGGATATTGACAAGTTGGGATATATCCAGAGAAAGATGACCAGGATGATCTGGAAGTTCTGGAACCCAAGGCTTATGAGGAACAACCAAGGAAACTGGATGTGTTCAGCCTGGAAAAGAGAAGACTTGGAAGTGTCAGGATGGTTTATCTTTAAATATCTGAAAGCATTATGTTGGTGCCTCTAAGAAGCAAGCCCCTTCCTATTAAGATATGCTTATGAGATCGGTGCTAGATTCCATCATTGAGGGTGGTGCTATTAGCCTCTAGCAAGAACAGGGCTTTTCCTAGAGGAACTCCAAACACTAGGAAAATTCAAACAGGCTACTTCCTCAGACAAGGGCCCATCCAGACTATTCTACATTTCATGCAATTTTATTTCACACTATCCCTGCACTTGTCCTTGCATGTTTGTGGCTTTCATCACATTGCCTACAACTGTAAGCTCAGCTTTATTTTTTTAAAAATACATTTTAATAGGTGCTTAACTTGTGCAGTAACACCCTAATATGAACATACACATGCGTACATTCATGTATGCACATGTATTTTATTCTTTTGCCCACGGTGGAGACAATTGAGGAGGAATCACAATGTAGTTGCATTCTAGAAGTATGAAGTAACCAAGTTTCATTTCTGTTAAAAAATAAATTAGCAAGATCCCTACTTCACAGTGCAATTAGGAAATTGCCTTATGCAAAGTTAAACTGTTGCTCTGCCTACATCAGCATTCCTAACTTTTCTTGGAAAGGCCAGGGATTATACTAGGAGTGGCTAAATGTGTTTTACCACTGAAATCAGGCCCTTCTCTAATTTCTTACATTCTCTCAAACAAGAAATATGCTTTTGTTTTATCTTGTTTTTCAAAAGAGCAAAAATATGACTAAAAAACAAACCAACCCTCCACCAAGGATCTTAACATGAAACATGAATTGTTCAATAAAACATAAAATGCAGCCCTATAACTCAGAAGTAAACTTGCTGAATACAATGGGACTTACTCCCAGGTGTCAAATCACCTCTGAGTATTCCTTGCTTCAAAAAACCCTTTGAAACTCATGGGAGCACCATAAGTTGACTGATGACCTGAAGGCATGCACAGACATGTGTGCAGAGGGTTGCATCCATTAAACAAGGTAACCGTGTCTTTTTGATACAAAGTAATCCCTAGGTAACCTGCCCAGGCCATTCTAAATAATAAAGTAGGTCAGGGGAACAATACCCAACTTTAAACATTCTGCAGACATTTAATAATCACAGTTCCTGGAAAGCAGCACTGTTTTGCCTAAACTCTCCCTATAGTCTTCAGTGGCACATTTCTCCTCTTTCCTTTGCATTGTTCATGGTTTCTTTGTACGATTATGAAATTTACCCACAAGACATTTGTTGTTTGAGGCTGGAGTGAATCCTAATTGTAAATGTTTCTAAGATTTTTATCTGGAGTACTCAGTGAGGAAAAGTACCAGGCCACATATTAGCTGGTCACATGAAAGCTATCAATTCAAACGAGACAAGGATGTCCATTATCTCCAGTTTTATTTGCAATAGTTATAGAAATGTTAGCGAATGTGATAAGAAATGATGAGAATTTGGAAGAAATTGGAGTTAAGGAAAAAAATAAAATAAGCTTATTTGCAGATGACACATTGTTGACAATTAAGGATCCAATTGAAAAGATAGATAGGATAGATAAACATTTAATAGAGTTTGGGGAGAAGACGGGATTAGAAATAAATTGGGCCAAATCAGAAATAATGTTATTTAATTATACTAAAGAAGAAGTACAAAAATTTATAAGTAGTAAAAGAGGATTACTTAAAATAAAAGAATCAATTAAATATTTAGGAATAGAGATTACAAAAAATTTACAAGAATTATAGGAAAAAAATTTCAAGAAATTAAGATTAGAAACAAAAAGGAAATTAGAGGACTACAAAAATATAAAGCTATCGTGGTTTGGTAGAATAGCAGTGGTAAAAATGAAAATTTTACCTAAAATTAACTTTTTGTTTAGAATGCTACCAATAAAAATATCAGAGGAAGAATTAAAGGAGTGGCAAAAGATATTAAATAATTTTTGTAATGGAAATAAAAAATCGAGGATTAACAAGAAATATTGGTATAAAAGTCAAAAAGAAGGTGGCCTGGGACTTCCAAATTTAAAATGGTATTATTATGCAAATCAATTGAGATATATCATAGAGGGGGTTTCAGGAAAGGGTGATTTAGATTGGTTAGAGATAGAAGATATGAATATTGAGACAAAATTAGAAAATATATTTTTTAGGAATTTTTCAAAGAAAGAAATGGAGAAGATAGAAAATCCTTTTATAAAAAATATAATAGAAATATGGAAAAAAAATAAAAGAAAATTAATACCGAATATATCAATATTAACTCCGATAGTGATGATGGAAAAATTTCCAATAAATTTAAGAGAAATAATAGAGAAAGAAATAAAAAAACAAAAAATTTATAGATTAAAAGAATGGATGAAAATAATGATAAATAAAGATAGAATGAAAGAGAGATTGCAGGAAACTAAAATATCCTGGTTTAATTATATACAATTAGAGCAATGGACAAAGAGTATGAAAAGATATGTTAAGGATTTTAAAGAATATACTAAATTTGAACAAATTATTATTCAAAGAGAAAATATGCAAGAAAATGAAATACTAAAAGGTATTACAAGTGAAATATATAAAATATTAGCAAAAGAACAAGAAGAGGATTTTCTTAGAAAAATATGGGAGGAAGAGATAGTACAAAATATAGATATACAAGAATGGAGAAAAATTTGGAAACAACGTCATTTAAAAAAATTATCAATAAGAATAAAAGAGAATTATTATAAATTAGTGTGGAAATGGTACTTGACTCCAGTGAAATTAAATCAAATAGATGAGAAATATTCAAGATTATGTTGGAGAGGATGTCAAGAAATTGGTACATATATGCATATGTGGTGGAATTGCAATAAGATAATGGAGTTTTGGCAAAAGGTTTTTAAAGAGATAAAAGAGATTATAGGAGCAGATATACCAGTATGTCCAAATATTGCATTGTTATCTATATATGATAAGGTTGAGTGTACTCAAGTAAAGAAAGAATTAATAACAAATTTGTTAACTGCAGCGAGATTAATAATAGCAAAAAAATGGAAAGCAAATGAAAAATTTCAAATAGAGGAATGGTATAACGAAGTGTGGAAAATTGCAATTAATGATAAACTAACATGTAGAATTAGGTTTATGAAAGGTTTGGTTAAAGGGAATGATTTTGAAGAAATTTGGAAAATATTTTTGGATAAAGTTCTGAAAAGAGATAGTAATACTACCCTGTCAAAAGAAGAATGGCAATTTTGGAAAGTGGATTAAATAAAAAGTTGGCTCTGGGGGTGGGTATTTTTTAGCTTTAGTTTTGTTTTTCTTTTATGTTGTATATTTTGTAATTCTTAGTAGGTGTGTGTGTTAAACTTGTGATTTATAGATTTAAAAGGATAAGTGATGTCAATGTTTTTTTAAAAAAAAAAGTTAAAAGAATAAACAATAGAAATAGATTAAAGGGGATGTGAAAAATATTGAATTAAATGTGTAATTATAATAGTTGAACAGATTTATAAATTTAAGGGTAAAGGTGCAAAATAACAATGAAAGTTAGTATTGCTTAAGAGAAGAGAAAAAAAGAAAAAGAAAAAAAATTATTATTTTTTTAATTCACTATTATGTATATCACATGGTGTTTAATTTTTTTTTCTTGTTTTGTATTTGTGATTTAGTTATATAATTAATAAAAATTTAAAAAATTAAAAAAAAAAAAAAGAAAGCTATCAATTCAAATAAATGCTATAATTCATACTGACATTGTTCTCAGACCCAGAGAAAGAAAGTGTGCATGTGGGGAGGTGGATGAGTCAAGGCAAAAGAGACAAATCCACAGAAGAAGGTTTATATTGTTACTTTCATTTGGCACTTCTTTGGAAAAGGAAGAACTGAAAAACTTGCACCACTATTCTATATGTGTATGCCCAAAGTAAAACCTGTGATGTTATGTCCAGGTAACTTAATATAAATGCATGTAGGGCCCTTTCCGCACGGGGAAGTTAAGACGTGCCAAGGCATTCTGTCACGGAGGTCGTCCACATCTTGGATCGGACTAGGTTTGGACTATTTACCTTAGTTCCACACCTTAGTCTGATCCAAAACGCCCTCAATGGTCCTCCAGCACACTAAGTGAAGACCAGAAAAGATCGGTCTTTCAATCTTCTGGAGCACGCCATTGAATTCATGCTCACTTGTGCAGATGCACAGGCTCACATCAATGCTAGCCTGCGATCAGCAGAGGGCGGGCTGTGGGCGTGGTCAGCGTCAGCAGTTGGTCTGGACCCAGGAAGAACAGGAAGCTGCCATTTTGTAAGCCTGAGCAGTGTGGATCTACAGACCTTGCACTGCTCCGATTCACCCTGGACCAAACAGAGGAGCCCTGCAGAACGGCTTAAGGGAGAGTCCGCGTTGCTTCAAGCCAGGAAGAACCGATGAGTAACGGCACGGAGCGATTCACTCGTCTCGTGCAGAAAGGGCCTAGGATTACAATCTTAAACAGACCATTGGTTTAGTACAATCAGGAATATATCTACAGGAAAGGGAGAAGGAGGGCATTGTCTCTCCAAGTAAGAATTTTGCCACACATCCCATTGAAATTTTGCTTCATTCCCCAGAAGTGTAACATGGCAGAGAGAAACACAATGAAAATCAGTAAAAGGATTTCTTTCATGCTACACCTTTATAGCACTGTGATTCCACTTTATCCACCATGACTCCATCTCACGGAATCCTGAATTTCATAGTTGGTCAGAGGTACCAGAGGGGCTTTCCGGCTGAGAATTTTAAGGCCCCTCCCTAACTTGCCAATCTCAGGATTGTATAGGATTGCAGCATGACAATTAAAGTGGCATCATAGTGCTATAATTTGTACTGTGAAAGCAGTGTCCAAGAAGTGTATATTAAATTCTAACCATGATTACAATTTAAACTCCCAAATGTAAGCCTCAATACATTGGAATTTTCAATAGAATCTGAAGATATCTCACAACTCACATAATCCAATTGTTGTTTATAATCCTAGTTCACGAGAGTTAAATATTGGCAGTATAAATGTAATAATTTCTGATCGTATTACAAATAATCTGACAGATACTAAAAAGCCATGAGCAGAACTTACAAATGTTTGCTGGGATTTCTATAGAGTGTGGAGGGGAGTGGAATTTGTAAAGAGGAAAGCTGCTGGCAGGGCAGTGCAAGAATTTTAGGAGGCAAGGTGCTGGCAAGGGAAGGTTAAATATACTTTCCCACCCTTCTCCTGAAGTACTTTGCAAAGGAAAAGCATAATGGGATTCACATAGCAAGTAGCTCTCTATAAACATTCAGTTTGGTCCTCCTTGCTAAGGACTGTGTTTTCAGTTGGCATCTCTGTGGTCTATGTTGACTTTGTTTTCTCAAATAATTTCCTATTTTATCATGCACTTCATCTTTACTCACCCTCCTCTCCCTCCCTCCATCTTAATATAAAATACCAAACACAGCCTGTTGGGCATCTGCCAAATGTCAGACACACTTCAAAGCATCCCGCATCCTCTGGGAGAAGCAATTCCCCCTCTACCTCCTTGTATTAAACATCCTGTGGTACTGCCAGATGATAAGCCCCCATGTTAATAACCATCTGCACCCGCACTCACTCCTCAGCCACTAACTACCCTCTTTTCCTCTTGTGAAATTGGTTCTTGGACCTTGATGTGGAAGATGGCCCTTCCCATTTTCTCTGCACAGATGTGCCCTTAGAATTGTGACAGGGCATTGGGAAAATGGTTGAGTGAACAGCAGTGTTACCTTCCTTTTCTCTTTTTTGACTGGCTCTGCTGGCTCTGTCTTTTAAACCAGTAAAATCCAATGATACGGAGCAGGGGAAGTGGTAAAGAACTTAGGCTAAGCCGGAAGAAGGTCCCCGGTTTTATCCTTAGCATCTGTAATTGAAAGAATCAGGTAGGGAACGGTGTGAAATATCTCTGCTTGAGACCTTAAAAAGGTTCTGACATTCAGAGTTCTGACCTGAGAGGGGTCAGAAGTAAGGCTTGGAAAAGTTCCTTTTGGAGACAAGGATTCCCTAAATCCCACAGCCAGCACGAAGGCTGGGGATTTAGGGAGTTCCTGTCCAAAAAAAAGAAAAGAAAAGAAAAGAAAAAAGGAACATTTCCTAGCTCAGGATCAAATGGTGAGTCTCTGGGTGATTTTCAGGAGACCAGCAAAGATTTCTGACACAAAATAGCATTATCATTTCCCCCTTGTTTATATTCCTAAACTGGAAGGAAGCTTAGGGTAACTAGTAATGGATCTTCTGTGAGGAAGGGCTGTGAGTTCTGTTTGATTCTGTTATTTAAAATAAATTCCAGGACTCAGTATTCTTTAATTCTAAATTTATCATGCCCCTTCCAGTTCATGGATATCAAGGTTTCAGTAAAAAGGGGAATAAGAACAAAGGGGGGAAAGTAATGTCTGCTCATAGTCCTGGGCTTGATAGATAAATAGTGTGGCTTGGTACAAGACTGCTTCTTATATTAGTAGAATAAGGGTTGTTTTTAACTGCTTATCTCCATACTAGGAAAGCCTTTGTTTACTAATTATTGTATGTCAGATTGCTGTCACTGAAGATGCAGAGGAAAAAGAGAGAGAATGAGACACAGAGAGGCAAATATAACAGAGAAGATATTTGGTACATATTACCTCAGAGATGAGACCCATGTTACATGTGGACTTAATTTTCCAATATTGTGTCTCAGGCAAGGAATCTGTCCAGACAGAAGAGTAACAGATTTCATACCCTCTAACTGTCCCAGATTGCCAGGAACAGTCCCAATTAATCCGCTGTCATCCCAGTTTTTCTGAGGTTTCTCTCTTCTCCTCTCACTTCCTCCCTTGTCCTCAGCTTTCTTCAATTACTGTGCCCCTTCCTGGAGCTGGAACACCTAAAAACAGTGGTGCATGCACTGGTAACTTCACAGCTTGACTTCTGCAATGTGCTCTACATAGGGCTACCCATGTGCTTAGTCCGGAAACTTCAATTAGTTCAGACTATGGCAGCCAGGTTGGTCTCCGTAAAATCTAAAACTAACCACATAACACCAATTCTGAAGTTGTTACATTGGCTGCCTATTAGTTTCCGGGCACAGTACAAGGTGTTGGTTCTTATCTTTAAAGCCCTTCATGGCTTAGGGCCAGCCTACCTGCGGGATCGCCTTCTCCCATATAATCTGCCCCGCACATTAAGGTCCTCTGGGAAGAACTTACTGCAGCCAGTCAGAACTAGGTTGGCTGCGGTTACCCAGAGGACCTTCTCTTCTATCGCTCCCAAGCTATGGAATGGCCTGCTGGAGGAGACCCGGTATATTACCAGTCTTGACTGCTTTAAAAGAGCAGTCAAGGCTGATCTCTTCCGACAGGCCTTCCAAGACTAGTACTTCCACTGCCTCCCACCAATTGTCCTGCTGTTCTTTTAACAGTTAGTTAATTGTTAATTGTTATATGTTTTAGGGGGTTGGTTTTAGCTGGGTTGGTGGGTGGGGAGGATTGGGTATGTTTTTAATGTCTTTAAATGTCTTTTAATGTATAATGTATTTCATGCTGTTCGTCACCTCGATCCATGTGGAGAGACGGGATACAAATAAATATTATTATTATTATTATTATTATTATTATTATTATTATTATTATTATTATTACTATTAAACTGAATTCAAACAGCAAAAGGGGTTTGAACTCAATAAGGGCAGGAAAAATCTACCACATTGAATTGGCACTTGCTTCAATATTTTTCTTCTTATACAACATAGAACTGTCAGTGTTCTCACAAGGGAGTAACTGTCAGTCCATTGTAGAAAAAAACAAGAGTTGTACCTCCTTAAAGGTTAACAAGTCTTATTTGGCATAGGGTTTCTGGACTCTTGCCCTTTTCATTAGATTTTGTGGAGTGCTGCCTCAGTTGGCAGACTATTAGACATATGCTTGGTGGGGAGGGTTTAATCAGTGCTGTGAGAAAGAACTGAAATGCAAAAAGTACAAACATTTATCATTATCTTAACCGCATTCGTTAACAAGGAGTAGTTGGGCAGTAGCACAGACATTCTGCTGTAGATGAACTGATTAGTACATGCATTCTAATAAAAAGTTGAACAATGCTATACTGGACAGTGTTCTAGTTGTAATAAAATATTACATCTGTATCTGAAGGAAATCATACTTCGCTTTTTCCCTGACTTCCTTCCTCATTTTATCCCATGAATTGGATCACAACATTAGTTATGAAGGCTTCCTGTGGCGCCATGAAAAACCTGATGGCAAAAAAACCTTACACTGATCTGATCTGAATACCACTAGGAGCACCCATGCATGGCAAAAGGCTGATGATGCTGTTTGTACTGTACCAGGAATGTATGTGGCTCCTTTAGATGGTTTTACCTGTTGTCATTAATACCCACAGTTCCCCGTAAGATGGTTTTGCTGAGAGTTAGAGGCTAGACTCCTGTTGTTTAAGTCTTTAGAGTAAGACCTGTTGAATCAATTGTTGAATTGTGAGTCAACTTGTAGGTAAATCCAATGAATTTCAGTGGCTATACAGTAATTGGGGCTAACAGTAGAGTTTAGGCCAATGACTGGCATAACTCACCTGGTAAGCCATCCTGAGATCTTTTTGATATAGGGCAGAATAGAAATACTTTTTAATAAATAAATGAATAAGTACCACAACCAAGCTGGGATTTGAATGTGGGTTTTCCTGTTCTGAATCCACCCCTCTAGCCATAACGTGATAATGGCCGTCTCTCAGTTCTAATTATATAAACATTATCAAGGGTTAAACACAGAAGTAAAAGAATAATACAACAATATGCTTAAGTTGCATAACAACAAATTTACCACAATATGCAAATTAGCTACCTAGATTTAAAGAATTGAAATATGTCTACCCTAATGAAGAAACTTCCAAAAATCCAACAAAAGCTTTGGCAAAGTTTGCAAACATCTCTAGTTCACAAGAAACTTGAAGTTCTTGAAGCTCTCACTAAGAGAAAACAGATACTGTCATGATTTGTTGTTGTTGTTGTTGTTTCCTATTTTCTAGAAGGATTTCATCTGAGAGCTATGAACTTGTGTAATGCCAAGCTGCTGGTTGTTACAAATACAGCCTTGTTAGTGAAAGGAACATGGCATTGGCAGAGACTGCATAAGAACACAGCCCCAGGATATATGACAGCAAAGTCAGCATGGACTAGGGCAGAAGATGAAAAGCCTGTGTTTTTATAGAAGACATGTTCCCATCCCAAAATGCAGGTCACAGTAACATCATAACCACAATGTCCTTTCTCCCTACTATAGGAAAAACATCCAGTACAGTTCACTGTAACTTAATAATATAAGTCAATGGCTAGGAATCCAAAAGCCTCAAGTGGAAATCAAATTATGTGCTGAGAATGGGTTGGCCAGAAATCCACACAATGTTGCGTTCATTGACAGACTTAGAGTTGCCATGAGAGCTAATTAGTGTTAATATAATTAGTATTCATTAATTTAATCAGCCAGTTTGCATTTTATGTAAATTATACTCCTAATGAAATAACACAAATTAAACTCCCAATGCATACACAGACATGCACATGCATGCACACAAACACACACTTTTAAACAAAAAGAGAAGAAATTAAGATGAGAAGGACCATATTCCAATTATCCAGATAACCAGGCAATAATCCTTTATTCAAGTTAATCAAAGTTAAATGTCTAGTTGCAAATCAACATGTGCATTCTATTACAACCAGTAATGCCAAACAATGCCTGATTAGCATTGAATTGGGATGAAAGACTCTCCCTCATTGCTCATGAACAATAAAAATGAATGCAGTGGAACAAGAAATATCTTCCCAGTTGCTTGGGCAAGAGGATTCAGAGAGAAGACACTGACTGTATTTGTATGTCACAACAAACTATGATATAGTTTGTTAACATCAGGTTTGTTAGGATACATGAGCTTGCCTCTGCTAACAAGCTGTCAGTTGTTAACCACTAGCCACGAACCACAATCTAAATAGTTTGCTATTGGCTAACAACTTTTACTTTCTTTTTTATTTTCTTTCAGCATAGCTTGTATGCAACCATAATATTGCTTGTCCACAAGCATAGCTTATCACTAGCCTGTTTGCCCTGTTAGCCATCCTGAGATAGCAGCTGGCAAAAGGAGAGGAAAAGGGATGGGAAAAAGCAGAAACAAAATGGAAATAGGGAAGTTAAGCCACAGATTGCTTCAATGTTTGCAGGGCAATTTATGACTTAAGTAACAAACCATGGCTAATTGTGACAAACATGAATACACATATTAAGAGAGATAATTTTATCTCATTTATGTCATTATGTTGCCATCTGATTAGTTACATGGCACTGTGATACCATTCATATTCACTATGGGATTGAATGAAATCCAAATATAACAAATTGCTTTCACCAACAAAAACACTAACAAGAAAGAGTGGGCTAGAACTGGCATATGACATAAACAATGGCTGAAAACAACTACTAATGTATGACAGAGAGTAGGTAAGAGGATTTAAGAAAAAAACTGTCACCACTCTGAAACAGTGACTTTGTAGTTGTGTGCCATCAAATAAATTCTGCCTTATGCCAGCCCTAAGGTGAACCTATCACAGGGTTTTCTTGGCAAGATTTATTCAGAGGGTATTTGCCTTTCCTTTGAGACTGAGGGAGTGTGACTTGCTCAAGATAACCCAGCAGGTTTCCATGAGGGGATCTGAACCCTGGTTTCCAAGAGCAGTTGTCCACTGCTCAAACCACTGCACAACCCTGGTTTGTGACTTTCTGACTGAATAGCAATTCTCACAAAATTTCAAAGCAGTTCTTGCTGGGACAACATTTGTTCTGAAGTAGCATCCAGGATTTTATGGAATTGCTCAGAGTCTGAGAATTGTTTTTAATGGTTATCTTCGGAAAATAGTGAACCAATAGACAATACAGAACATTATTCAAGGCTCTTTCCCCTTAATTATTCTTCAAAGCCCTGCTGAAACAAAAGCAAAGTTTTTGCCTGCATATGAAAAGATAGGAAGAAAGGCTTCTTCTAACCTCTTTAGGAAGGGAGTTCCAGAGCCTAGGGGCAGCCACTGAAAAGGCCCTCTCCCATGTTCCCACCAGATGTACCTGTGAGAGTGGTGTGACAGAAAAAAGGTCCGCCTGAGAAGATCTCAAAACATGGGCAGGCTCATATGAAAAAATACAGCCCTTCAAATAACCTAGACTTCAGCCATATAGGGCTTTACAGGTTTGTAAGACTTAACAGAATTGGAAAGGCAGAAGTTTCAGATGTCTCTCCACTGATAATAATAGGGAAGTAAACTAACAGCTAGAATTTTTTTCCACAATTTGTCAAAACTGTACAATGTTTACTTTCATGCAGGAATAAAGACTGCCACTTTTCAGACAGTTTGATGAAGAGGCTTTTGTGTTAGGCTCCTTTAAAGTTTAAGGATGTTGAGGAGGAGACTAAGATAACTTCTGCCCTACACTGTTACAGTGCTATTATTCCACTTTCAACATCCCGTGGAATCCTGGAATTTATAGTTTACTGAGGCCAAGGAGCTCTCTGACTAAGAATTCCAGATGCCCCTCCCTAACCTGCAAACCCCAGGATTCCATAGGATGTTGAAAGTGGAATAATAGCACTATAACAGTGTAGTGCAGAAATGGACTAAAGGAATACCCCATCTCTTTTGCTTATTGGATGGTTGAACTGACTGGGATTTGCCCTTGCAGTATGCCCTTCTAAGAGGATACCTGTCAAATTTCAGATAGATAGGTAGAGGCTTATTTTATTTTATTTTATTTGGGGGCAAGAAAAAAAAGTGATCCTTCAATTTCTCTTTTCCTCTGGCTCTCCTCCCAGACACTGCCATGGCCCAACCCTGTTACAGAAAGAACATCACTTTGCAGAATTTTCTTTGCATAATCTGCAACATCAGTGGTGTCATTCAGATAGTTAGCACTGGTTTGCCCAAATCAGTTATTAAAATTTGTTGAGTTTGCAAATGAGTAGGGAAGAAGAGAAAAGGGGAGTTGGTCTCCACCTTTTAGGCGGTTCCCGTTAGAAAGGCAAGGCACACAGGAAAGAAGAAAAGAGGGAGAGCAAGGGAGAAAAGAGAGAGAAATAGAGGGAGGGTCACCTGGAAAGCAGTTGGCCCTGATCACTCACCTCATATCTGATGTAAGCAAGTGCACATCCACACACATTTCTCCAATAATGAATCATACAATAACTAAACATTTTTTGGTTAACATGTACACATTTGGGCAAAAAAAAAAATTAGAATTGGTTGTAAATTATTTTGAGTGACACCAATATGCAACATTGTTTTGTGGTAACCACCATTTCCCAATTTGAAATACTCTAAGCACTAGACTGTTGTAGTGCTATTATTCCACTTGCAACATCCTATGGAATTCTGGGGTTTACAGATTTCAAAACTTCAAAATCCAGGATTCCATAGGATGTTGCAAGTGGAATAATAGTGCTATAGCAGTCTAGTGTGGAAACGGCCACAGACTACAGGCCAATTTGTCAACGTAGTTGCTTGGCAGAAGGGGATCTTCAGAACTCAAAAGCAAATTGTGTTGCTGCTGCTATTGCTAATTGCAAATCCCTCGTCCCCAAGAAATAGAGAATTTCTCTTCCTCCTAAAGATAAGTTCCTCCCCCTGCACTTCTTTGTCTAGAAATGGGGTGGGGAATTTTGAAAGGCCAGTTCTGCATATATTTATTCAGTTACTGACAAGAATGCAGCAGTTAAAAGCTGAGGAGGAGTGTTGCCAGGAAAGAAAATGGCTTGTTTGGAAAAGCAGGATATAAATATTTGTAATAAATAAGTTAAAGTAAAGTTAGAAGTGAATTCCAAAACAATAAGCTGTTGCAGAGTGTATGAGAAGAAAGGTCATGTGGTCAGACATGATATGTGTACTATGACGATGATGGTCAAGAAATCAATAATTTGAACCAAAGACAGCAGAGATAGACATGAAAACTGTACTGTGTTGTTCCCAACTATATATGAAGGAATGAAAGAGGACTAGAATGAAGCTTGACTAAGGAAAGCCTCAAATCCAAGCCAAGTCACTTTCAGGTCATTGCTATTTTCACAGCT
Source organism: Ctenosaura bakeri (assembly GCA_948474755.1). Taxonomy (NCBI): domain Eukaryota; kingdom Metazoa; phylum Chordata; class Lepidosauria; order Squamata; family Iguanidae; genus Ctenosaura; species Ctenosaura bakeri. The sequence goes on from CAOLHI010002164.1 coordinate 93,219, forward strand.
TCCTTCAGCCTCTCTTGTCTTGTTTGCGAGAAGAGATGAAATGAATGTGAGAGAAGGAATTCTTGAGCATTTTCTCCTAATTCAAATATGCTTGCAAAATTCTGAACTAATTTTCTGCCAAACAGAATTTTCTTTACACAATCATGACAGCTTGTTGTTGCTGTGGTGGTGGCGTGCCTTCAAGACCTTGACAACTTATGGTGACCCTAGATAATGTTATCATGAGGTTTTCTGAAGCTGAGAGTATGTGACTCACCCAATGTCACCTAGTGGGTTTCCCTGGCTGAGTTGGGAATTGAACCCTCATGTTCAGGGTTGTAGTCAATGCTCAAACCACTGCACCTCACTGGCTCTTATCCTGAGGGAATGCAGCCCGTGGCAGAGAGAAAAAAAAAACCTGGTCTCTGCCTCAGAATTTAGCTTTCAGCCTTATTCCTGACACCCAAATGGGAGGGGATTCCTATAGGAGCTTGGTTGAGACTTTCCCACTCCTTTTCTTTCTTTTCCACCATCTCTTCCTCTACAGTCCCTCACTCAGGTGTTGTCTCTCCCTCTCTCTACCCCCACAGACACTAAATGTGCCTATTCATGATTTATTGCATCATACCTTCCAACATTTCACCGATGAAAATCGGGACACATGGGACCAAGGAACATAAGAGTTTGGGGTCAAGATGGCAAAAGCTAATAATGAACAAAAAGCACACAAGCTAGAGAGGCTGCAGGAATTTACATTTGCCTGAGTCTATTGAGAAGGGCAGCATTCTGCCCTTTCCTCTCTTCTCCCCAAGTTAACTGAGGCCGTTTCTGCACTAGCCGGCTATAGTATATTTCACTTTCAACATCCTATGGAATCCTTTGAGGCCACTCCCTGAACTGCAAACCCCAGGATTCCATAGGTTGTTGGAAGTGGAATAATAGCACTATAATAGGCTAATGCAGAAATGACCTGAGTTCAAACTACTTTTGCCCTTTGAACCCAGTTTGCAGCAAAGGAAATAAGCTGAGGACAAAGGAGGCAGAAAAAGACACTGGGACATTTAAAATCAGTGGAAAAAGTGGGGTGCCAGATTAATCAGAATGGTCCATACCAAATCAGGACAGTTGGAGGGTATGTTGCAGGACCCTAGAAATATCAAGCAGACACCTTCACCCCAGAACCACACTATGCGGCTATTCATGCTGGAGATGAGATTATCCAGATCCATCTTTTAAATAGGTTGTAGGTGCCCACCTGCACTGTTTAAAATCAGAAATACTTTTTCCAAAAACAGAAGTGGTCCTCCCTCCCCCCTCTCTCTCTTTGAGGCATTGAGGGCAGTACATGCAGCCTCTAGGGCTGAAATTTGGCTCTCAGGCCAATCCATGTTTCTCACTCCACAGGTCTAAAGCTCATATCCAGCACATGGTTACCAAGGAGGGAGCTCTACCAAAGAAATTGGAAATTACTATTGAATAAACATGCATAACATTATACCATAAATCTCTGGCGGTAACATCTGAGAAAGTCTTTTGCTAATTCTTCATGTTTGCCATGTTGCAGCTGTCCCAGTAGTTTGAAAACCAAATTACGGGATGCCAGGGGCAAACCCTTTCCTTCATCCTGTTGAAAAGGATGAGCTTCCCAGAAGACCTTCATGCTTCCAGGCTTTCTTTGTTATTAATACGATGCCTGTGTTTATGAAGCTTTCAAATGAAGTTTAAAAGTGAAGTGAAGCTATGATTCAACGGGCTTGGTTTTTGCTTAGTTCTCGTTGCTCTGAGCCCAGCAGCCTTGCACTTGTTTGCATTGGCAGAGGCCAGCCTTATTCGTTACCATTCCAGCTTCCATTTATAGGCATATGTGCCCCCATGTTATTCCTTTAAATCACAACACTTTGAAGGGCTGACAAAGAAAATCCAACACTATGCACAGCAACTCAGCCCTAGCCGAGTCCCTGAATGCTTGATGAAAGCCAAGCCTTTTCATGCACATCTTTTTCCCTCTCGCCTCACCCAACAAAAGCTTTCTTTTCCCTGTTGGGGTATACAACAATAGAGAAAAGAAAAATTGTTAGGATCAGGGACAGAAATCATTGTTTTCCAGATGTTGTTAGACTGCCAATCCCATCTGTCCTAGCTAGGCTAACCAGTGGTGAAGAATGCTGTGAATTGCAGTCCAACATTCGGAGAGCTGAAGGATTGCATGTATGTAACTGCCTTCAACTTGCCTGTTGACTCATGATGACCCCATGAATTTTTCATAGGGTTTTCTTAGGCAGGGAATACTCAGAAATGGTTTTGCCAGTTCCTTCCTCTGAAATATAGGCTACAGCCCCTGGTATTTGTTGGCAGTCTCCCATCTAAGTACTAACCATGGCTGACTCTGCTTAGCTTCCAAGATCAGATGGGATCTTGTGCCTTTAGGATATTTATACTTACATTACCACCTCTTATTTAAATGAACAACAACTAATCCTATCTGCAAGAAATTATTTTGGGTTAACAACAGCGCCAGGATGTGCAGGGCTTCAAAGTATTCTTTTTGGGCTACAGTCCCAACAGTCCCCTAGCCAGCATGGCCAGTAGTTAAGCCCTAGGTGTTTGAAGTTATCGATAACATATTCTTTGGCTTGGGACCATATATTTATCATGGTTGGTGTTCCACCTGCAGCAAGACTGTTGTGAGCAGTAAAAACTGCTCTCTCTCTCTCTCTCTCTCTCTCTCTCTCTCTCTCTCTCCCTTGCAACATCTACTGCTACAAACAGTGGTGGCATCAGCAACAGAAACAAAGATTTGGGAGGTTTTTAAGCAGAGGCTGGATGGCCATCTGTTGGAAGTGCTTTGATGTGGGTTCCTGCGTAGCAGGGGGTTGGACTGGATGACCCCTGTGGTCTCTTCCAGCTCTATGATTCTATGACTTGTGTCCTCTATAAGCTAAGTATAAACTAATAGTTAAGCATAAACTAAGTAAATTCTGCTGGCCCAATTCCCCCAATCCTGACGGAAATACTCATGTTCTTTTATGGCGCTACCAAGCAGTATTGAGAAACTGCACTACCACAGCCAATGGGATTGTTGTGGGGAAGGGGGTCATTAACAGATTATTTCCAGCATTGGAGAAGAGTGGATTTTTAATGGATTGCAAAGCAATAGCTACTGGTTAGCAACAATGTTGTATGATAGGACTGATCCTGAACTGGCAATAACACGTTGCCCTGGAGGTATGACACCTTCATGTGATAAGACTCTAAGTAGCAATCAGGAATATGAAATAGTAATCGATAAGTAAATTCAGAAAGCTGTTTCATATTCATGATTGCTACTTAGGGCTTTATCCCAAGAGGCAGGTAAATCACAACTGCAGCAGGATAATAGCATCATCTGGACCTTATCACATGATGTTGCTTCTCTTCTATTGTTCTCTCAGAGATCATTTGAAAAGTGTGTTTTTCATTATCACACACATACACACACAATGATTGCTTTTGTAAAAGAAACACTTTCCAAATGGCCTTCCATCCAGAGGATAACAGAAGATGAACAAGGTAATGTGATAAGTCCCAGCTAAAGACACAATTATTCTGCTGCAATTGCAATTTACTTGCTCACATGATAAAGCCTGTAGTCACAGTTCTGATACTATTGCAACTATCGTAACACCGCCTTTACAGTCATCAGATGTATGGAAAGAAGGTGGTCCATTCTGCCAGCAGTTAAAGCACAGGTGAATGGCAAGTTTGAGGGTATTGGGCCAAGAGAGGTTTAGTACCAGGCAGAGATCTGCAGCTTTCAGAATTCCTGAGCCAGCAAATTCAGTGTTGTAGTCCAAGAAGTAATGTTTCCAAAAATGCCACAGACTAATGTTTTATGTTTCACTATTCTATTATTTTAGACCATTCTCAAAAGAGCAGCTCTTCCCAGACCTTTCTTCTCTTTGCTGCTGCTGCCACCATTCAGGAGAAGCATCGCTGACTGTGGCAGATGGACATTTAACATTTTGAACATCATTAGGCTTAAAAAGTGGTATCAGATGTTGCAATGTAGTCAATAAATGTATGTTGTGCATGGCTATGTATATTTGTGTGTGCAGCTGCACATATGCTTACATGAACACACCTATTTATATCCAGCAAGCATGTAAGGATTTTGAGCCTAGATTATTAGGATACAAATCTTCATAAAATATGCATATGCTAATATATATCCATATCATACATATAAGCAGAGATCCAGAGACATAGAGAATATATTCACAGCTGGGGACCCATGGGGTAGGATACTTCTAAATAGACAGTGTCATCATTACATATGAAGTGTTAGCTCTAACAGTACCTTTAGCACCAGTAGAAATATTAAAGTAATTTCCAGTTTGGTTCTCTTGAAATGAGCAATTAGTAATTTGAGAATTCTACAAGAAAGAAAATTTGGGAACTGTGCATCAGGACCAGAGCGCAGTTTAGAAGAAACAGATAGCTGGAACCCATATCCAACTTAAGGAGCTGGATATGTTTAACCTGGAGGAGAGAAGGTTAAGAGGCGACATGATAGCTATATTTAAATATTTGAAGAGATGTCATATGGAGGATGCAGCAAGCCTGTGTTCTTCTGCTCCAGAAACTAGGATACAGAGCAATGGCTGCAAACTTCAGTAAAAGAAATTCTACCTAAACATTAGAAACAACTTCCTGACAGTAAGAGCAATTCAACAGTGGAATGTGCTGCCTAGGAGAGTGATGGAGTCTCCTTCTTTGGAGATTTTTAAACAGAGGCTGGATGGCCATCTATCAAGAATGCTTTGATTGTGTATTCCTGCATGGCAGGGGGTTGGACTGGTTGGTCCTTGTGGTCTCTTCCAGCTTTATGATTCTAGGGTTCTATGAAATATTTACATATGTCACATTTGCTTGCTTGCTTTTACAAGAAGTGACTTACTGTAACAAGACAGATGTTTGTGTCTCTACAAGATCCAAACCCAAGAGAGGCATATATGAGTATCTTGATGAAAGCATGATTATATCTACATCAGTTTAACATTGCTCTTTGCAAAGAAGCTTAAAAACTAGAGGGTGTGAGTATGTGATTCAAAGCAGAAAAAAATGTAGAGGGAAAGCTTGTGGAGGGAAAACAGTCACCTTGCTTTTGTAAAATGAATTTCTGCAGAATTTCACTGTCACAAGCACACCTCTCCATCCACAAAACCTAAACTTCTCACAGCTGTAGCCAAAATGGTGAAGTAAATTCTCTTAAGTATAGTTTTTGAAGAAAAGAGGAGGAAAAGGACAACAAAAGTGATAACAGCAGCAACAACAACAACAACAATAACAACAACATATCTGGTTGAGTCAGATTGCTTGTGTTCTGGATATCATTCTCATTTTATGTTAGATAATGATGGACATTTACTCACACACCCAAGTACAGCATGGAGAAATCCAGATGGTGATCATTCCTCACACTTTGTGGTAACTTCTTTCACTTATCTGAAAGTTTTCCAAGGCTTCCCTACTGCCTTAGTCTACTGAGCCAAACATGATCACTGGTCATAAATCAGCCTTCTTCCATTCATAAACATGAATAATTAGTCACTTTTCTCTGAATTCCCTCCAGTTTGTTTGCAACTGTTGTAGATATGAGAAGGTTCACCCAGAAGCTCCATCTCCCAGATTAATACTTCACACTTAAGAGACACTCTTTGTGATGTGGTCTTTGAAGTAAGACACAATGAGACACTGGTTATGTTGAGATTCTTGAAGCAAGGGATATGTGATCATAGTGATTCATTGATTCAACAAAAACTTGGCTCTAAAAAAGGTCTGAGAGGAAATGATGAGAAATATGAACAGGCAGTGATATCTGTGTCTATATGCAATAACTGACTAACTTTTTTTATTTCTGAATGTATTAAGTGTAGCCAAATCAACACATTCCTTTTATCAAAGACACTGTTGAAACAGGCTCCACACGATGCTATCCTCAAGGCCTTGTCCTAATATATAATGAAATCATTCTGTGATTCCACTAGAGAGGCTGGTGAATGCTGATATAATGTGGGACTGGGATCATACAATCATAGATGTACTTATGAATGTGTTAACGATGTATTGTCTCCTTCCCCAATTCCCCAAATCTACCTTAACAGCCAGCAGACACAATGAATGATAGAGTCTCCTCTGTTCATAATTGGAATACTGCAGCATAATGTTTCCAGCCCCATCCGACTAACAAGCTGTGGTGCAATGATGAGCAACAGAGGTCCTGCTTCTGATTGTTGCACCACAAATCCTTGGCAAGAGGGGACTGGAAATGTCATCCTGCTGTGCCCCAATTGCCAGAAGAACAGACCTTCATTGCTCAATGCAGCTGCTGGCTGTTCAGGCAGGTTTGCAGGTAGAGGGGTGGTATTTGCAAATGTGACAATAGTGTCACAATAGTTAACATAAATATTGAATAGTTATAAATGTGTATGTCTAACCTATGCATGTGTAACTATTCAACAGGATGCCAGTCTGGATTTTTAACTGGATAGCTGGAGATTTTTGAAAAAGGGTACTTATTTCAGAGTGCACATAGCATCCTTTGAAATAAGTCCAACCTCACATAGCTCTCCCATTTCCATTCCACAATCTTAATGACAGAAATCAGCATACACACACCTCAGCTTGTACCTTTTGACTGCAACAAACAGCTCAAAACTCAACCTGTAGGGTTTTAAGAAGAATACAGTCATTAAGCTGCAGTAGTATCTAAGAATCTGGGGCTCTTAACACTTGCTGTATGATGGGGACATGGCTAAATGACATCACATGAAACCTCTGGATATTTTAAAGGTGATGTGAGGATTGATCTCTAAGAAAGGTCCCCCTTTTTCAAGGGGTTCCTGTTGAAAATGTATGGACGTATTTGCAGAGAGACAAGGGAAATGTCAACGTGAACCTATTGCTGGTATAAATGGACAGAACTCTGTGTTTTGCAAGGCTCTGCTGTTCTGTGCTGAAGCCAACAATGCAACCATGCAATGAATATAATTTCAGCTATATCCAAAATCCCTTACTGATTATCTGTGAATAGCAAAATAGGGAAAAAACAGAGAGAAAGGGGAAATGCAGATAAGCCTCCCTCACCAACTGTACCCATCATGTTAGAGAAACGAAACAAAACAAAAGATAGGCCACCAAAATGGAAATCATAAGAAAAGTGACTGACTAAAGAAAATATATTCCCTGAATTCACTCTGGAAGAAGCCTTCACATAGTCTCAAGAAGCTTCAAAACATTTTTATTTATTTATACAAGGCTTACCTGACCTGATTGTTTCATTTCCCATGTATACATTGTTTGAATAAAAAGTCTGCTGAAACATGTTCAACTGCTTTTTTTGTGTGGTGCAAGCAGAACCAGCTCAGTGTTCTGGTTTGAGTATAAGACTACAGGAGGCCAGCATTCAAATATCCTCTCAGTTGTGAAAAACCACTGAGTGAGTCACACTGTTTCAGCCTCAAAGGAAGGCAAATGCAAACCCCCTCAGAACAAATATTGTCAAGAAAAGCCTTGATAGGTTCACCTCAGGGTTGTCATAAGTGGGAAATGATTTGAAGGCACATAACAACAAGGAACCCAGCACTCTGCTTCCCATGTTATTTCTGCCTCTGATGCCAGATTTTCTGTAGAAGAAATAATGCTGAAGAATACATCTACTTTATTAATGGAGGCATACCTGTATTTGGCTTGCTCTAGTTTGAGAAGTCTCACTAAGAACAGTGGCAGAACTGTTTTTATTCCTGTATATGGCCCTATTAAGGAGTTACCTCATTTTCTTCAATGCATGAGCAGGGAAGCACCAAGCTGCAGGTCATCTGTTGTCACAATGCTTCTGACAGAGGAAAAGGACCTGCTTGTGTGGAGTGTTTCCATGTGACTGAGATCACTGATTGTCCAGAGACCTTACACAGCATCAAATATATCCAAATATGGCTATTATTCTATGGTAAGCCATCTAGTACCCACAATACATATATTTCTAACCCCATAATTTTCTTCTAACGGTAAAACCAGTCCTGCATCTCTGCGTCCACTTAGCACACATGGATAGGAATGTGTGTATCACCAGATTTTTTTACTGCAGCTCCCATCATCTCTAGCCAATGTTGAAAGATGTTTGGAGTTGCAGTCTAGCAACATCTGAACTGTTTCCTCCCAATAGTAAAGAGATACTGCCACAAGCATGGTTTAATGCCCAGAGATCCAGGGCATGAAGTGCAAATGGACCCCCCGAAGGCAGGCACCATCACTATGTTGTCAAAGCAAGGAATGGGGGCAGAGGACACAAGAGGGCCAGAGGTAATGGCCTGTCCAATGGCCACTGTGCTCCTGCTGGGAACTGTACTCACACAACATTTGGAGGGCACATGTTTCCCATTCCTGGCTTAGCAGAAAATGAAGAAAGAGTTTTGCTTGTTTGTTTTTCAACCCAGAACATTTATTCCTTTCTTGAGCTCTATGGTAATTGCTAGCTAGTCATGATTACCTCTATAGGTTCCTAGTGACCTTAGCACTGAGCTAGAGTCCATTAAAACACAGATAAGCCCCCCAAAAAGCAAAAACAAAAACAAACAAAACAAAAAAACAACCAAAAAGGCCTGGTCACTGTGCTCTCTAACGGACAGCATGGGAGCTGAAATGCACTGTGAAGATGAAGGAGAACAAGATGAAACTTTTTTTGAATATAGAAAATAAATTATTGTAAACATAGTCATTGCAAAGTGAAAGTTTAGATAATCCATCTCCAATGTTCCAGGGCATAATATGATCTTCAAGATGATAGGATGGGCAGCCAATTTGTGGCTTAACAAGCACTTGGAAAGAAGATCGGCTTTGACGGGACAAAGTTCCTGTTTATTTATGCCTAAGAGAACTGGATAGCTTGTAATTTTGGGAAGGGAGTATTGCACGCTTCTGCAGAACACTCTTCCGTTGGTTACAGTTTGTGGGTAGTGATTGCTGTGTGTGATTCACAAGCTGCAAGCCAGTAAGCTGACTTATACACATGAATGTCACACAGAGGCTGAACACAAGAGACAAGATGCCAGTACACACACCGTTCCCTCTGTTTCCAAAGTTCAGGGGTGAGCAGTAATCCTTATTTAGCCAAAATACCACTGTCTATGCATGAGGGAGAAAGTTTATCAGCAGGCTCAAGGAATCACAAACCTTGCAGAAATATGAAAACATTGTATTCTTCTTCTTTTTGTGGGGGAGACAGACTTAGGGGAAAGCACCCAAAAGAAGACTCAATAGCTGTTGAGGAGAGGGGACACTTAGGCTGGGTTGGAATTGGGGTTGGAGTACAGAAGGCATTTATAAATGATCATCAGATGACAGTCCTAGGATCATCATGGTATATTGGTTTGAGTGCTGGACTAGGATTCTGGGATTCCAGGGTTCAGATCCATACTTAGCCATGGGAATCTACTGGGAAATTCATACTACAGTCAGCCCTTCATATTTGCAGGTTGAAACTTCACAGATTTTATTATTTGCAAATTTCTCCAACCCCTTCCCTCCACTTTAAGTGCTGCTTTTCTGTGGGAATCTTCCTGCACCAGTCAGGCCACACAGCCCTTTAACAATTCACCTCTGGTCTTCCTCCTCCTCCTCCACCATCACCAGCAGTCACTGTCAGGCCAGCTAAAGACAGCTCACACCCCAACTTCTCAGCAGCACGAACCCTCTGTTGATGCCCCCACACACACCCAAAAGAAGAGATGGGAGACAAAAAGGAACGCCAACACACACTTTTCTTTCCTTTCCCTGACCCTGGGTGTTCACTCTGACCACCAGACCTTGCCCCCTTCCCACAGGCACACACATTTTGATATCTGTGGGTTTTCCACTTTTTCAGGGTCCTGCACCCCTAACTCCAGCAAATGTGGAGGGTCAACTGTATTTCAGGCAAGAGGAAGCCAATGGGAAACCTTTGAATAACTCATGCCAAGGAAAACTTATGATAGGCTCACTATATTTCAGAGCCAATGTGAACTCACATAACAACAAGACCTTTCATTTTGAAGGTGTCCTCTGTTTGTAAGATTGTCCAGTTCAATTCTGGCTGTAAGAAATCAAGACCAAAGCCTTTAGATTTCCCATTTCTGTCAGTCATAACTTTCATATTCAAGGCAGATCCAAACTTAAATGAAAATTATAAATGATGACAGTGGGGAATCCAGAGGCTTTAGCGTTGTCAGTTTCGAAAGACACGACAATGCTCACAGGCCATAGATGAGGAGTTCTTTTCGGTTCACAATTGGAAACAAATGGCTGAGCTCTGTAAAAGTTTTAAGAAACCTAAAACGGGGAGGGCAGGTCCTTGAATTTAACCAGCACTTAGGTCAGAAGCTGAGCAGGCACATTGCTGTAGTAGGATCTATTGTGTTTCTCTAAACTATACTAATGATTTTAAAACCTGCATTTATACATGTAGATTAGCAAATGCAAATTTTATGCAAATGGATGTCCTGTTCTTTCTTGTTGTGGTAATTCATTTCCTCTTTAGAAAAGCAAGTTGCACATAACTACGTTAGCAACAGATGGCTATTACCTCAAATGCCATGTCTTGAGACATCTTTGCCAGGATCATTCCATTCAGGAAGAGTTTTGCCTTCTGCAGTTGTAAACCTAGCAGCTATCTAAAGAAGAAAAACAGTTGTAGGTTCCATGGCAAATAAAATTTAAAAGAGAAATGTGAAGTGAGTGTAAAGCAATTTGTTCAGACTGAAATTCAACAAATCAAATGTAAGAGCTATAAAGATAAAAAAAAACAACAACCCTAGTGTTTCTAGATATATTCGCATATATTTTTATTTCTTACACACCTCTCCCCAAGGCTTGAGGCAGGGTACAGCATAAATTAAAATACAACTAAAAACATATCATAGATTAAAATACACTAAAAACACATAAAACCATTTAAAATACATCAGTTTAAAAATTCATAGTTAAAAATGGACTGGGCAAGTCTGATGGAAAAGACAGGTCTTTAATGCTTTTTTCAAATTCAGATAGCATATTTTGCTGTTGAATCTTTTCTGGCAGGTCATTCCACAGTCTGGGGTGGCCGATGAGAAGGTCCTTTGGGTGACTGTTGCCAGTCTAGTCCTGGCTGGTTTAAATAAATGGTCCCCAGAGGACCTGAGTGTATGGGTTGGATTGTATGGGAGGAGGCAATCTTGCAGGTAACTCAGACATGATGTACATAAGATCTTGAACAATTAAACACTCTTGCAGGGTCTTAGTTTTTCCTTTTTTTTTTTTTTTGCTTTGCTTTGTTTTTGTTTTTTAAATAATGTTAATACAGCCACAGTGCTCCCTGTTGTTTGTTTTTCCAAGTGCTGACAAACAAGGAAGACTATCTTATATAATGACAAATAGCAGTCTTTGCAAATGTACTCCATCCGTGTTTGTGTGGACTAGGTTTCAAAGTCCAAAATGCACTGCTCACTGCAAGAGAAGATGGGATATTACAAAAGACTCTCCAGATAAAAGCAAATTTAAGGCAAAAGATGTTCAAAGAACCTTGAGGTTAGACTTAATTTTTGTATTTCCTGCATGAGCATGACAATGTTGCAGGATTCACTTTGCCCATACTTAAATATTAACACCCAGAACCACCTAAGGAGATTTTGGCACACATAATGAGGCTTCTACATATATCTCATGCCAAATCAGATACTATGGATGTAAGCCTAATGAACATCTAAATGGACACTTCATTGTGCATCCAGATACGACAGTATCTACGTTTCATTGCTTTCAAAAGTTTTCACTGTTTTGAGCAATATCTTGACATGACTATTCATACACAAACGAGGGAAGGCAGATTTGGCCAAAGTGAATCATGCCTTAATTACCTCTCTACGAGACCATTGCAATGCACTATCTATAAGGTTACACCTGATAACTGTTCAGAGGCTACAGCAGCAGCCAGACAGTTTTCTGATGCATGCTTTTAGAGGCTACATACCATCAGTCCTAAAAAAAAACTCCAATGGCTTCCCTTCAGTTCACAGAGGTGGTTTTGACCTATAAAGCCATAGACAAATAACTGAAAGAGTGCTTCCTCCCCTATGAACCTGCCCAAAACTTGAGATCTTCGATGGCGGTTCCGTTGCACATCTTATCACCCTAAAGCTAGTGACCCAAAGAAGACAGCAATCTCTGTGGCTTCCCCTCAGTGGTGAAATTTCCTGCTAAAGAAAGCCAGGCTGGCTTCTTCCTTGCTTATCTTTTAGGTGATTAAAACAGTACTATTCTGCCTAAGCTTTGATTTTTCTTTTTTTTAAAAAAAAAAATTCAAATTTGATGTTTTTTTTTTTTTAAAAACCCTGTTCTTAAAGCTGGTTTGTTCATATTTTAGTGTACATTGCTTTGTCTGTCTTGATGGGCAGAAAAATGATTAATAAACACTTACAATAAATAAATGAAGCAACGAATGAATCTATTTTTACAGCACAACAAAGAGTTGGTGGTTTCCTCCACCCTCCTGTCAAACCTGGAAAAGGACAGGGGAAACTTGGCTGACCCAGCTCTGAGCTGCAAAGAGTGGAACATCTAGCTCCTTTAAGAGGCTTAAGGAAAGTTCTAGGAAGGTCCTCCTGACTCCTTCCAGAACAGTTAGGACAACAATAACACAACAGAAATAGAAAACATGGAGCAAGAGAAACAGAATGTCTTGGGAAGTGGTAGGCTATCCACTTTTAGCAACAGGATGCTGAAGTCCTTTGGTTGTGCTTCTAATGCTGCTTAATGCCCCGCTCTCTAATTTTAATTGTAGCTCTTGGATTTTATCTTATTTATGGCTGCAATCTCATGTTTATTGTTTTATGATGTGATGTTTTTAATAGAATGTTTATTACATACCATCCTGGGCGCCTTTTAGTTGGAGGGTGTGATTCATAATTGTATTTTTTAAAAAAATAGAATGTTTTTAAAACAATGTTTTATTATAGTCATCATAGAAGTGGAACATCCATGTTCAGAATCAGTATTCCTTTAATATCAGCTGCAAATATTTGAGGTTGGATCGGCTTATTGTAAGAACAGACTGCAATGTTACATCTATATTAATTATTTGTTGTTCTTATGTGCTTTCAGGTCAACTCCAGTTTATGGCGACTTTATTATAGGGTTTTCTTGGCAAAATTTATTCAGTGGAGGTCTGCCATTGCCTTCCTCTAAAGCCCAAGACTTGTCCAAGATCACCAAGGCCATTTCCATGCTAGACTGTTATAGTGCTTTAATTCCACTTTCAACAGCCTATGGAATCCTGGGGTTTGCAGTTTGGGGATTCCATGGGATGTTGAAAGTGGAATAATAGCACTATAACAGTCTAGTGCGGAAATGGCCCAAGTGTACTTCCAGTGCTGGGCAAGTATTTGAACCCTGGTCTCCCAGAGTCCTCTAGTCCCACACTCAAACCACTACAGCACACTGGCTCTCTAATATTAATTATATGTATTGTTATTTCCTTTTTTCAGAAAGTACAGAACCATATGCTACCAGGTGGTGTAGGCTATATTTCAGAGGAAAGTACAGGCAAGTACAGCTCTGAGTATTCCTTGCCTAAGAAAATCCTATGAAGTTAATGGGGTCGCCATAGGTCAACAGGAGACTTGAAAACACATATGCACACACACATGGAACCATTTGTGCACATTTCAAAGTGCATGTTTAATTAATTCGTTAATTGATTTAAACTGAAGATTGATATCTCTCATATACAAATTTTGCACGCACACGCACGCACACACACACACTTACTTTTCAGGAAGAAGTTATTTGCTACAACAATCTCCCTTTCAATGATAAAAGAATCTGGATTAGACCCAAAGACAAGCCAAGAGAGACAGACAAAAATGCTTTTGTCTGATAGAGTGACGCAGCATGTATAAATTGTGCCTTTAAACCTTCCAGAGGGTTTTGTCACTAAATAAATTGTTCCTGAATAGGAACGCCCTGCCCTTTGCTTCAAATAGCAAAATGGTTGAATGAGCCCTGTTAAATAGCCATGACTCTAGAGGCTGTGGTTCAAATTAAAAAGGGTTAGTATGTTTCTTTTCTGCATACTGTATAAACTATGAATTGGAGGAGGAGTGGCAGAAACAAAATTCATTGCTTTTACAAAGACTAAAAGAGAAATTTCAGCCTTGCAACCTAAGGCAAGCAGCCCATGATTCCGCTAGCGAGACTGGTTCTGCCTTAATGCAGCCATCTTGTCCAAATGCCTCACCCTGTCTTGTATCAATGTAAACCTCAGTAATAAGTAGGACAGCCCCACTAGCCCCAACACAGGCTCCGCTTTGTGTAAGAACTGCCAACACCTTGAGAAAGGAACATTTCTGGCTTTCAGAATTTGGGGGGTTTTAATGGATTTCCTGAGTCCATAAAAGATAATGGCCCTATTACATCTGTGAGTTCCCAATGAGCTTAATCGTTCAAAACTCACATGTAAAGTGAGAGTAAGTTGGGGGTGTTTTTTCCCCTTTCTCTCCCCCTTTAATAACCTCTTTCTCTGCAGAATCAGTATCTAGGAGAGAAACTTTTTATTTTCACTACAGGTGGGATTGAAGAGCATAAAAGTGTGAGAGTTCTCAAGGGCCGAAAAATTCAGCATATACGTGCACAGGCTTCTGTGTTTGAGAGAGAGAGAAGAAAAAGAAAAAGAGAGGGGGGAATTAACATAGAGAGAGACATATGCCTTGGCAGACTCATTCACAGGCAGACTGTGTGTGTGTGCTTGTTCACTTGCTTGCCACTGTGTGTTAGTGCTTGCCTTTAAGCCCTTTCACTCCAGTGCTCCATCCACACAACAGAATTATAATGTTATCATTCCATAACTGCCATCCTATGTAATCCTGGGACAGGCAGTTTAGAGAGGGGCATTTAGGATCCCCAGACAATGAACCCCTCTGGTATCTCTGGCCATAGTGCTATTATTCCACTTTCAACATTCTGTGGAATTCTGAGGTTTGTAGTTTACTGAGGCCAAAGAGCTCCCTGGATGAGAATTCTAAAGGCCCCTCGCTAAACTGCAAACCCCAGGATTCCACAGGAGGTTGAAAGTGGAATAATAGCACTATAATAATCTAGTGCAGAAATGGCACTAACTGTCCAAACTATGACCTCCACAATTCCACAGGATGCAGCCATGGTTTTTGAAGTAGAATTACAGCACTATGACCATTCAGTGTGAAGGGGCTCTCAGCTGTGTCTGTTTCTATCCCCTGCACGCAGCCCCCCATCACCAATACCACCAGCCGCCATTGCTTTAGGCATCATAAGATTCCCTTCACACTTTACTATCTCATTTCCATTGCCCCCACCAGTCACTTCTAACTAAACAGCACAAGGAGAGTTACATCTCAGAATTAATAATTTCTCCAAAATCCCACCCCATGTTTGGAGAAACATTGGACCCTAACAAAAGGGGGGGGGTCTGCTGTGTTTGGATGAAAGTGAGAAATGTCTGAGAAAAATTCAGTCAGTGAATTTGCCTCAGATTTAGATGAGCTGACTGCGGGTGAACAATTATTCTTTGCTTTAAAAGAGAACATAAAACAAAGATCCTTTTGGCCATTTCCATATGGGCTTTAAAAAACGGTGCAGAGCATCCTCCAGAGAGGACGTCTGCACCTGGGAGCGGACTGGGTCGGACCTACTTACTGTAGATCCTCACCTCAGCCCGCTCCCGAATAACCCAAAGTGGTCATCCAGCGTGCTTTTGAAAGACCGCTTGAAAGAGGTCTTTCAAAAGCACGGAGCGCGCCACTACATTCCCGCACTTCGGTGCAGATTTGCAGGCTCGCACCAGTGCAAGCCTGTGATCTGCTGGGGGTAGGCTAGGCTGGCGAGCTTCTTCAGTTGGTGGAGAGCCTCTACCAACCAGAAGCCACCATTTTTGTCCCCGGAGCAGTGCGGAGCGGCGGCCACACACTGCTCCAGACCAGCCTGGACCCAAGCGTCGACCCCAAAGGTTCAGTAAGTACCAGCACAGGGCGATTCCCTCGCCCCGTGTGGAAATGGTCTTAGTCACTTCATCTAAAGCTAAAGCAAGTCAATTCACTACCATCACCACTGAATTTTTGTCAGAAATTTTCCATTTTTTTCCTTAAGACCCCTTGTTTTCAGAAAATGTTTTGATGAATATTTGTCCCAGTGCTAGTCAAAACACATAAAAGAAGTCCATAAAATATATTGTCTTTGCATATTGTTTAACTTATTTTGTTATTGTTCTTAATTTTTTGGAAGCTTCCTTAAGTACTGTGGTCATAACAAGGGACAATTTAATAATGATGTGGCTACATTTTTTTTCTGACAGAGCTTTTGTGCCTTTAACATCTTACACAACAGGCAAAAATACTCTTTTCAATATGGAGATAAATTGGTAAGGAAAGTTTGCTCTGTCGTTTCATTTCTAAAAGTTATCCAGCTCCTTTTCACTTTTTCTCCCATGTGTTCATTTGCAGATGCACACACAGACATATACACACTGGAGTGCTCTTATGCTCATAGTAAAGAAGCAAAAGTGTTTTTTATAGATTTTGAACATTTTAAACAAAAGTTTCAGCCTAAATGGGGAGAATCTCTTGCAGGAAAAAATGCTTTGTGCTGGAATAATTTTGCCTCAGAATAGAAAAGACTGATTTGAGCAGATGTCTTGAATTCTGATCTGGAATTTTCAAAGTGGTTTAGCTGGATTTTAAATTATGATTTAAATTAAATTATGAGATCAGAAAGCAATGTTTTCAGCTTGAACAGGGAACT
This sequence comes from Ctenosaura bakeri, assembly GCA_948474755.1. Lineage (NCBI taxonomy): Eukaryota > Metazoa > Chordata > Lepidosauria > Squamata > Iguanidae > Ctenosaura > Ctenosaura bakeri. Next base: position 110,016 of record CAOLHI010002164.1, read on the forward strand.
CCTTTTAGCTGAGGAGATATGACCTCTCTGTGGCCATTTCCACACTACACTGTTATAGTGCTATTATTCCACCTTCAACACATCCTGGGATTTGCAGTTTAGGGAGGGGCCTCTAGAATTCTCAGCCAGGGAGCTCTTTGACCTCAGGAAACTACAAATGCCAGAATTCCACAGGATGTTAAAAGTGGAATAATAGCACCATAACAGTGTAGTGCAGAAATGGCTTGTGTCAGCAGAACCGCTACCACATCTTATGCTCACTCACTCTAAGAGGGAGGACAAGACTGTTAGATGATCCCAAAGTGGCAAGGAAGTAGCAAATATTTTCCCAACTTCCGCAGAAATTTCATTCGTCCACCTCAGTCAAGGCTATAGCTAGTACTGTTGCTGACATAATCTAAGGCAAGGTTTCTCAGCTACAGTTTCCCAGATCCCTAGGGTTTCACAAAAGACCAGTAGGGGTTGCATGAGATATTGTTCTTGGAGGAAAAAAGAGGTACAGATCTAAACAATTTTATGCAGGGCTTCCCTGAGACCTGAAGATTATTTCAATGCTTCCCCCAAGGTACTTTTGTCACTTTACAATGCTCCCCACATGCAAAAAGTAGAGAGAAATAGAGGCAGCAACAATAAGCCAGAGCATTTTCCACAACCATATGCTTTGAGGGTTCCTGGTTCAACTGCACTCATAGGAAAAACCTTTTATATCCCCCCACCACGGCCATATTGTCCTCTGTTTCAGCCATTCCACCAACATGTCATCACTGGTAAATCAGCAGACATATTCCATCAGTATATCTGAAGCATTCCGACAATAAGCTGAGAATTGTCCTGGCAGTGTATATAGTATTCCTTCAGCATAGTGGGGCTTTCATTGAGTTTGACAGTCCCTTGACTGGCATATCTTCAGTGAAGAGTTGTGCTCTGAATTAAGTTTCAGGTGCCTTGTTACCTAGATTTTGAGCTGAAGAGGAAGTTGGTGCAGCTGAGAAAATGAATGGGCATGTATTTTTAATCCTGTTATTTTTTTTAAAGGATTTCATAGGCATTCCAATAGCTGAAACAAAGATGTAGAACTAATTTTTTCAGCCATGTTAAAAAATGTGGACTTTGTATGTAGAAATCTGTACGTCCTACTTAATTACTCAGTGACTGATCTTTTTTCTGGATTGTGAACTTGTTAAAAATGGTATTTCCAGTCAATCTTCCTGTGAGAGTCTCCTGAACATCTACCAAGATGCCTCTATAGTGGAGGTTGTCTGTGTGGAAAGAGACCGTACTACCTGTCATGAGGCTCCTCAGCAGCCCTGTGGCAAAATTTGTTGTGTGTCCTTTGCAAGGCAGGCAGGCAAAGGGTGTGGGGAGCAGGGACAAAACCAAACCAAACATCATGGCCTTGTAAGCATAACAGTTTAGTCTGCTTTCAAGGACATAAGCTGGCAGTTGCCTTTGTAGTAACCCACATGACAACGGCAAAAACATCAGGAGTAATTAGACAAAATGATGGTATAAATTCAGCCCCCTACCTCCAAACCACCCAGCTCCTCCCCCAATCAACTCATTTGGAAACAATGCATCTTTTGTGGCCTCCAAGTTGCTTTTTAAAAAGACAATCAATTTCTTTCTTCACTGTGATAGAAAAGAATGTGCTGCTTAGATAACCAATGTTGACATGTCTCTTGATGGGCGGAGGGCAGGAGGACTTCTCTGTTTCTTATGTGTCTCCTGCCAGATAACAACCACCCCTCTTAAGCCCCCAGGAGGAAATCACTTCAACTTGTTCATGCAGCTTTAAATGTTCAGTGATGTGCCAGCCCCACTGCTTTCCCAGTATCCCTGATTGTTCCGCTTCTGGGACATGTACGTGATTTAGGCCTGATGCTTCTTGTTCCAGGACTGTGGCTGGTTATGGATAATTGGTCATGAGCCATCCAACAGATCAAACAGGCACATGAAATGTTCCCTGCTGTCTCTCTCTCTTTCTCTCTTTGGAGTATGAATGGTGGGTGGTGCTAGTGGCAAGGGTGGTGATGTGGCTTGGGACTGGGGACCATGCTAGATTTATATGGAAAATTATCTAAGTGTGTGGCTTTCTCCTTCATCCACTTTTGCAAAGGAGTCTGAAATTTAGTCATGCATACTTTAATGAACGGGAACAGTGCTAAAATGCAGCCCCTTAAAAAAAACTGAATGTGGTTGGTGATCTTGTTCCTTCCATTGTAAACAAAATGCCACCAGTGGGTGTTTCTGTGCTAAAGATTCTCATGGAATGGAGGGCATCTCCTTCTCCTGTCTTAATACTAAGGCCCTTTTCACGCACCATTTCTCATGCAAAGGGCCTCTGGAGCATCACGCAATTGCGAAGACCGTTCCATATGATGTCCTCGCAATTGTGCGACGCTGCCAGGGCCAGCATGGGGTGATCACACAATATATCGTTTTCAGCTTCTTGCTGACAATGATGCGTGATAGTGCACACTTACCTTGCATCCAGAGCCTCTGGAGATGTGGCCATTGCGCTTCCTCCCCCAGCGCAGCCTAGGAAAGTACCCGGCTGAGCTGCAGAAGGAAGAGGTGGAGCCCTCACGCTTCCTGCTGGCCAGCAGGGAGCTGCTGCGAAGAAGCAGAGGGGACACGAGTGCCTCTCGCAAGAGGCTGCTTGCATGATCTACGCACGCCCATGTCGGGACCAGGTAAGGTGCGGAAAGGACCTAACACAGGTCTGTTGCACATATTATAAGAATAATTAATGTCTGGTCAAAAGCAGAAGTTAGTACAGGAAGTCATAAAGTGTTTTTCAGATAGCAAATTGAGACTTATTACAATTTTAAAAAAATTCAAAAGGAATCCCAACTGGACTGAAAAGACAGAATTTGCAAATATTATAAAATGGTAGCACTACTATAAGCTCACTATACAGTTGACCCTCCACATTTGTGGGTTTGACTTTCACAGATTTTATTATTTATGAGTTTCTCCAACCCCTGCCCCCACCCTCTCAGGCACCTTTTTTCCAAGGGAATCTTCCCTCTCAGCTGTTCTAATCAGGCCATGTAACTCTTTAAAAACCCCTCTCTAGTCCTCCTCATCCTCCACCAGCAGCTGCCTGGCCAGATAAGGATGGTTCACAGCGTGATTTCTCAGCACCACAAACCCTCCCTTGATATTCCCCAACACACAAGGAATGAGATGGGTGAGCAAGATGAAGTATAGGGTCACCATGCCAACCCACCCCTTTTCCCTCTCCTTTTCCTGACCTGGTGCGGACCTTGGGTCCCCATTCTCCCCACCATGTCTCAGTCCCTTTCCCACAGACACACAGACACACAGATTTTGATATTTGTGATTTTGCCACTTTTGCAAGGGTCCTGTGCTCCTAACCCTAGCAAAAGTGAAAGGTCAACTGTACTAGGCTTGGCCTCTTTATTCTCAGTCTCAGCTTTGTCTCCCATAGGCTCAGTCTCCGTGCCAATCTCTCTCTCTACACACATCAAGAGGCAAGTCCTTGGCTCAAATGAGTTCTGTCATCCACATTAAACTTCTGTCCTCAAGGCACAATCAAAATGATGTCATTGTTCATTCCTAGAAAACAGCCTATATTTCTACTTCTTAACCAACTAGCCTTGGTTTGAACAGTACCCTTCTTTTGCCTGATTGTCCAGGAAGAGGCTGGGGTTCAGCCAGTCAAGTTTCTAATTTTCATTGGCATCATGGCTAGGATTGTCACATTCCAGCCCTTCAAATTCAGGCATCTAATTTGCATACAATTATGCATATTATTAATTTTCATGCCAATTAAGTCAATTAAGCACATTAATAGTTGATTTTTTTCCTACCACTATTTTCAGTCTTGGTACTCTTTATAACAATCATGCTTCTGAGAAAATTAGTACTGAGTCATGTTTCAAGTGTTGGGCTTGGAACAAAGAAATCCAAATTCAAATCCCTGTTTGGTTATAGGATTTACCTAGTGACTTGAGCCACCAGTACCTCTCACAAAATTTCCATTATCAGAGATTTTGTTGGAAAGATTAGTTAAAAAAAAAAAAAAAGCAGGGATCATGTAATATGGGCAAGTGGTAACAACAGCTTCAGCATCCTGTCATGCATAGGCAATTCCACTGTTACTATCATCAGATCACTGTATTTTGGTCTGGTTTGGTTTTTTGCTGCCATTTTTGTTTTCAGAAGCCAAAAAGGTACACATGCAAGAAAATATCACAGGAAACCACAGAAAGTGACTACCACCTGATTCGTGGTGCTATAATTGTGCAGTATGAAAAAGCCCTTGCATCTGAGAACAACTTTCACTTCACTTTCTAAACTTGTAGGTTCTTTATTAAAAGATGCTTCATTGAAGAAAACTGTCATTCTTTCATCTTTTTTGTGTTGTGCTTCGGTGTATTTTCATCCATCAACGTTTTATTTTATCCTGATCATGTGATGTGTTCCCCATTTGATCATACAGCGTCCTTACTCTTGGTTTAAATTCCCATTTGATTTGTTAGTTACTGTGAAAGAAGTTTCTTGTTCTTTGTTTTGTCCTACCACCCAGCTACTCTTTGTTAGTGGCCAACTGAAGATGTGATAACTTTTTTTCTTTTTATATTTTAATTCTCTCTCACTTGACTTACTGTCAGCCTTCCATCAAACTTAATGTATAATAATCACTTAACTGAGGCAGCACTCCATGAATCTGATGAAGTGAGCTGAAGTCCACAAAACCTTATGTCAAATAAAATTTTATAGTTTTTAAGGTGCCACTGGCCACTGTTGTTTTTGCTGCATCTGACTAACAGAGCTACCCAAAAGAAAATCTTGAAAGGTGTTCATTTGCCTATATTTTTTCTCAAGGAAAATGCTAAGCTTTTGTGGCAGACCTGTTTTCCCTCCCTTAACACCATCCTTCTAAGTCTCACTTCTGTTTCTCCTTGCTACATAAATCCTGTCAACATCCTCATCCTCACAATCTTTGGTTTGTTTCTATGTATTTTTTCCTAATACGTAAAAATATACAAAATCTCCATGTACAATGTAAAGTTGAAGGCTTTCACAGCCAGAATCAATAGGTTGTTGTGGGTTTTCCTGGCTTTGAGACCATGTTCTATTAGTATTTTCTCCTGAAGTTTTGCCTGCATCTGTGGTTGGCATCTTCAGAGGATCTCTGAAGATACCACCTGCTTCTACACAACTCATGAATCACATGCAGCCCCTCCACTCATTTTTCAGGTCATCAGACCTTCTCCCCAATGCCTCTGTATCAGAAAACAAGGCTAAAAACAAACAAACAAACCAGAAGTTATCAATTGAAATATCTGAAACATATAACACTTCAGTCTCCACAGAACTGCATATGAATATGCAACTTCTTATATAGCACAAATCTACCCATTGAGGACAGTGGACAACTACTTCTAAAGTAGTTACATGATTCTTTAGTACTGGTGGCAGATATTGATTATTCCATGGTGTAGTGATTGTATTGTTCTGGGTTGTGATTGGATTTTGTTGTTGTTGTTCACATCTGTGTTAAGCCTTTCAAACAGATATTTCTGGTGTTCTCACAAAAGCCTTGTGTTGCTGTCTCTATATTATAGGGAAAAGTTAGATGGAAGGCTGAGGCGTAGAGAACAGTAGATACCAGGGAATCATTAACCAATTGTGAGGAAGAGGACACCAATTGTGAAGAAGAGCCCGTGAGGACCAGAAAACATATTACAGTAAGTGCTTAATTTGGTCCTTGATTGTTAGACAAGGGACCATAGCTCAGTAACATAGCATATTCTTAGCTTGCAGAAGATTACATGTTCGGTGTCTGACATCTCTGGAAGCCAGTGATGGGAAAAGCTTGTGTTGAAGTGCTGCTGCCACTCAGAGTAGACAATAGACAGATAAATGGAGAAATAGTTTGATCTCATATATGGCAGCATCATACATTTACAGTTTCATAGAAGTTCTTGGTGAATTATCTTTTCAGTGTTCTCCTGGGGTATAGTTAAGGGGGGAGGGATGAGGGTATTGCCCTCCCCCAATAGGAATTCCACCTCTCCAATGAGTTTTCTTTAGTTCCCAAATTTCTGGCATTGCAGTAACTTAAAACTTCAATTGAGTATTTAAAAATAGAGTTTAGGCATTCTCCCTCCAAAAAAAAAAAAGTAGGCAAAGTTATCAAGGAAAAGGGAACACAGGAAATAGAAGAGTTCTAGATATGGATGATTTTTAATCTCTGTCTCTGTCTCTCTCTGCAATTTTAAAAATTTGGAGACTGATAGAAAATTTCATTCATGAAGAAGAATGTCCCAAAGGGTTAAGCGTAATATCTAGATTGCCACTGAATCAAACTAATGTTATTGTTTAAAAGTTGACGACTGATTGCACAGAGGGAGAGTTTGCTCAATTTAGCTGCAGTGTGGTTGCAATCCTATATGCATTACCTTGGGACTAAGCCTCAATGAACTTAGTGGGACTCACTTCGCACAGCATTGCTGTCCAATGATGGACAGTCCCTGAGGGCATTCCCTCCATGAACAAGTTAACCAAGATGTCAGGATCAGAGGAAAAAGAATTTGCAGAGCATCTGATGGACATATTTCATCCTCTCTCATTTGAGAGGCCTATTTTCAGGCCCAGCCATATCTCCTGTCACTCTTAATTGAAGGCTGTGATATTGGGTTCTTCATTCTTCAGATCAGGTCTTTTGAGTTTTCTGTAATACTTTCCAGCCCATCTAAGGTGTCTGCCATAATGTATAAGGAAATAAGAAGACAGAGCAGAAAAGAAATGGGGAAAAAAAAAACTGGCAATAGTGTTCTTGGATGCCGAAAAAGCATTCGACAAAGTTAGATGGTCATTTATGTTTGAAATATTAAAAAGAACCGGTTGTGGTAATGATTTTGTTGAATGGATTGAGGCTATTTATAAAGAACAAAAGGCTAAATTAATCATAAATGGAGAACTGACAGAGGAAATTCAAATTAATAGAGGTGTAAGACAAGGATGTCCAATATCTCCTCTGTTATTTATAGCTACCTTGGAAATACTAAACATGAGCATAAGATCCAATTCTGCCATAAAAGGGATAAAAATCCAAGATCAGGATTACAAATTGAGGGCATTTGCAGATGATTTGATTCTTCATGGAAGACCCAACAACAGGAATAAAGAGAAGATAGACAAAGATTTCAACAATCATGTTATATGTAAATCTTTAATTCGAATATGGAAAAATATAAAGAAACATACATATACTAAAATACCCCAATGGATATCCCCGCAAGAGGCCTTTTATGGGAAATGGATTGATAAAAATCAGGATTGGATTAGATCTAAAGATCTCATTTCGACCGATAAATTCAGTGTAACTAGATTACGAACTCAGGAAGAACTTGAAGAAGATGGTTGTAAATTGAATTGGTTCCTGTACCTACAATTAAAAGAGAGATTTATAAGGGACCAAAAATTAGAAGGAATCTCAACACAAAAATCATACAATGAATTAGAATCTATTATATTTCTGAAAACCAAAGAAAAGATTTCACATTTTTACAAATACCTTCTTGCTAGAAATATGGAAGATGAAAATATAAAAGATGTAATGATAACCTGGGCGAGAAATCTTCAACATGAAATATCTTTAGAAAACTGGGAAATGGCATGGAAGAACACATCAGAATTTATCAGCTCACAGGATTTAAAAGAAAATTTTATAAAAATGATGTATAGGTGTTATTTAACACCAGAAAAGATAAATAAAATATACAAAGTCGGAAACAATAGATGCTGGAAATGCAAAGAAAATTTAGGTACATTTTACCATGCCTGGTGGACATGTCCTAATACAAAAAAATATTGGATTAAAGTACATGAGACAATAAAAGAAATATTTAAAATATCTTTCCCCATGATGCCCGAATTATATCTTCTAAACATGACATTCATGTTTGATAAGACCTTCCCAACGAGAAATAAAAGAGCAATACTTTATTTAGTGATGGTGGCAAGAATGGTATTTGCTAGATCATGGAAACTATTGGCAATTCCGGATCCAAAAAATAACTGAGTTAAAACAATTTGATATCTTCCCTTTACATTTAAAAGGGAAGCGCACTGACTCAGTTGAGAATGAATGGCAACAAGTTGCACAATTCATGAAGACAAAAGGATATTGGGACTGATTTAGATACTGTTAAGTAAATATTATGATAAGAGGTTACTATGGGAGAGGATGATATAAGAATATATATATATATATATATATATATATATATATATGACCAAAAGTATTTGACAGGGGAAGTGCTTATATGTATTACTAAAACATATTATTAAAACTATGTATAACGAAGGACATTTTGAAAAGGTAAAGCCAAAACTGAGTAAATTGAGAGAAAAGTTATGGGTAAGTTTTGGTTTTGTACATAATAAGATATTGGGGAGTTTCAAGAAAGTAAAGTAGCATCGAAAAGGTTCTGGGAGAGACGGCAAGGAGGTCAAGGAAATGTAATAGAATAATATGATATACGTATGTTGAAGTGAAAATAAGAAATACATTTCCGTGAAAATATGTAAATATGTAAATAACTGTATATGTAAGGAAACATGAAATGAACAATATGTATGGTATGATTTTATTATATGCAATATTATATAAAAATAAATTGGGGAAAAAAAAGAAGACAGAGCAACTACACGGGCCTGGGAAAGAATGGTTACCACTTAACATCACTCACTTAATGAAGGCAGAGACAGAAGCCCTTTCCTCACAGCGTCACTAAAACATAGTAGCTACAGGTTGTCTTTGTTTCAGGGGACGTGGTTCCGCATGAGGTCATAGTGATCCAGTAGCAGTCCCATCTAAAAGCAGTAGCTGGGACACATTATTTGAACTATAGAAAAAAATCATTTTGCGCTGCCTCATCTGCACGTATCCCATATGCAGCCTCTATGTGGAAATGTTAAATGCACTTTACTGTTCATTAAGAAAATGGTGGCGTTGACAGGAGGCCAATCAGGGCCAGTGGGACGGGGCAATATGCAGAAAAGACACTCCGCTTCAATTTGCATTAATGCATTAATGCAGAATGCGGTGTCGCTACTGTGTTTCAAGAGAATCTGCCTTAACTATGGAAAAGATCTGTTTATGGCATTGCGTGTGGAAAGGATCAGAGCGGAAAGATTGAAGCTAAGCAGGGCTTAATCAAACCAGACTGCATTTGGAGACAAAGATGGAGGGAAGAAGGGATCATCAGGTAATAATTTTCCAAGAATCACCAACTGAGAGAGACATAAACAGGGAAGCAGACAGGGAAAACAACACACGGTGGAACGTAGAGCATCCCTCATCCCCATCCATTTGCTCACCTTCCCATATTCTCTCCAGAGGGAATACAGACCAGGAGAGTTAGCAATCTTTCAAGTGCCTATCTTGCACTACCCTGTCAGCTTGGCTAGATACAAATTGAGGTTCAACTGAGATGTTTGCCTGATGTTTTGGGGGAGAATCCTGAGAATGAAATCTTTCTTCAGCCATGAAGCTCATTGGGTGATACTGGGCTTGCCTCTCACTTTTGGCCTAGTCTACCTTGCAGACCTGTTGTGAGGGCAGGGTACAGAACCATGCATGCTACTTGCCTGTGGGTCATGAGAGGGAGGGTGGGATGCAAATATATGTGTCACTGAACAGGAAGAGGACACAAAAATAACTGCTATAAGCCTATGCTACCCCAGTTCCATTTTGTGTAATGTTGAGGACTGGACAGTTGGTCCATTAAAGAGATAAGTTTCAGTTATTATGACTGGCTCGTGCTCAATATCCATTACTGAGCTGCACTGAAAAGCTTCGTATCTCATTACAGATTCCCAGAAACATTTTGTCGCCCTGCGTCACTGCAATTTCTTAGCATTCACTGTTTACTAATAGCTTTAGTCTGCATCTCATGCACCAGCTGCTAACTGTTAGCGCCGCTTGCATTGCATTCCCAGTGTAGGTCAACTGTCTCAAAACCCCTCTAACTGGACAGCCTAGTTGTCGCCCCTGCAGGGAGAAGAACACAGCAGGACATCTATAAAATTATTGCAAGGAAAGAAGGCTATAGAATTCCATCCCATTCTCAGTGATAGGACTGCACGCTCCACTCCTTTTGCCCCACCAATGCCATCCCACCCCCAAAGAGCCTGGCTGTATCCCCAGACCACAGCAGGGTTGGCAGCTGTTTGGCAGCTTCTGAAATGAATCCAATCCAGCATGACTTTCATACAATTTCATTTACGTCTACATTATCTCCCAAACACATAGCTCAGTCCAGAATCCCAAGCTGTGCTATGCAATGAAAATGCTTTACTGTCTGGGAATTGCTTCTTGCAGAGGAAAACATAATGGAATGCCTATTTCACTGTCATAAATGTCTAGAAGATAATAATTCCTAAGAAGAAAAAGGCAGCCTTCACCTTGTTAGGTGTAAATAATAATAATGCAACTTTCCTCAGCTTTGTGGCCTATCATCCCCAGACAGCAGGAAGGTGTGGGAGATGTTGTTGTTCAGCACATCTGGGTTGTTGAAAACTGGCATAATTCTTCTACAGAGGCATTTCTAGCATAAACAGGATCTAGGGCAAGTGTGCAAGTTGCACCCTTGCCTCCAGGGCTGCTTCCTGCTCCTCCTCATCTGTCCCTCCCAGCATGGCTTTTTTGTGCCTACCAGCATTAGTGCCTAGGGCACATGCCCTACTTGCCCTACCCTAGAAATGCCTCTGGTTTACCAGGACAATACCTCTTAAGCTATATGATGTGAGGGACCAAACGATTTTTAGCCCAGTGTGCCAGGGCCAGGTACCATATTTGTGCCCACTGATTACAACTGTTTTCTTTCTTTCCTGAAAACTCACCACAGGCTGGCAGCCATTATCTCACAAAACTAGCACTGGGCCATGGACCACCTCTTTAAGTAGCATTGTTCTAAGATGTTAATAAGAACCCTGATGCCTGATGTTGAAAACTATCTCCAGACTCTGAACCAGGAACCAAAAGGAAAAGAATATTTAGCACAACAACAACAACAACAATAGGAACCCAGACAAAACTATACATAGCTGTCAAGTTTCAAGCAAAGCACAGGAAATATATAGAGGAGCTAAGTCACCAGAACTAGTATTCAAGTCAGAATTTGTGGTCTATAGTTCTGTGGTTTCATGACCTACTGTATGATCAACAGAATCAAGTGGTAGAGGTTTTCCTGAATTTTACGACTGCAGGCTGTGGGTGTGTGTGGGCGTGTTCAAATGCCACAGGAAAAGAATCCTATGTTGCTCGGAAAGGCTGAACCCTTCTCTTCAACATGCTGTGGCCTTTTGTGCATACTTCAGTGCTGCTCAGTGTGCCTCTGATTCATCACTACCATTCCCTGATAGATGCCAGATATAGGGCAGGGTGGTACTACAAGACTTTCCCAGCTTTGCCTGGCATATAATGGGAGTACCATATTAACGGTAGAAGCCAACAAAATACCATGCAGTGGCACCATTGGAAAATGCTGTCCAAAAGTAGAGGGGGAAGACCTTTTGCTGATGTGTGTCTCTACTACTTCTGAGAAAGATATTGATGTCAACTCCTGAGATACTTGGAATGACATGCAAAGGAGAATTTTTAAGTCATGTAAATATTACACCAAAGTGAGGCTTCATCTCTGTAAAAATTCCATGCATACTGCAGGTGTTGCATAAATAATATATGGTGGCCATAGAGAAACATAATAAAATATAACTTTTACTGGGCCCCAATGTTTTGCAGTTTCAGGCTTTACCTATCCAAATCCAACAAGCCCACAATGTTTTTTTTCCCTTTCATTTCGGTACATTCATCTTCAGATTCAAATACTACTTAAAAGATCAGCTGCAGGGAAGAGTTTTCTCTCCTCCTCCACATTGCTTTTACTTGCATTTCCAGCTGTGCTGACTAAGGTCAAGCAACACACTGTAGGGCATACAGACTGCAAGGGTCAAATCTTCCCTTCATTGCAATGCTGGCTTCATTGCCTTCTTTTCTTTTTAAGAGACAGAGAGAGAAAAATATGACTGCTAGAATGGAAAGTAACAAAAACTCCAGACTTCCCCAGTGTCAAGGAAACTAACTAATATTTTTTGTATTATAATATTATAATACAATGATGAATGATCAGGAAAATTATATGCCATGAACTTCTCAGTGTAAAGAATGTAGGGGAAGAGAGGAAAGTGTATACATAATAGAGAGAAGAATGAAGAATGGCAAAAAATGGAATTTTCACAGATGAAAATTGGGATGTGTGTTGCAAAGCAACTTTAGGGTGTACTTAACATGGCAAAAGTTTTTAATGAGGAAGAATGAACAACCTAGAAGGGGCTGCAACAGTTTGCTTTTGCTGGAGTCTACTGGAAAAGGCACGACCCCTTCCTCAATTTTTCATTTCTTTGTTCCTATCTTTCCATATTGAAGATGGTAGCTTTTCATAGGTATAGTCGCTGATTGCTAGTTTGCATTTTTGCAGACTTCCTGCGCGATTACTTTTTCACACTCACTTTCTTCCTGTGTCATTCTAACCTGAAGCTATTTTTCTCTCTCTCTCTCCTCCATTACCTCATGTGCTTCATTTTAAACAACTGATTTGTTAGTAAAGCTACTTTTTATGTTTTACAAAGAAGACTAAACTTACAGTACTTCCTTTTCTGCTTGAGCCTGTGAGGGGCAGGAATAGGACTGATTGTTTTTCAGCTTCTTCTTCTCCAATTTGGCTAGTATGCTTGAAAGATCCAGTTCTGTCATTTTTAAACATTATTAAAGTTTGGAACAGTTACTGTTTTAGACTGCAGCTCTCCAAATCTCTTACTCAGGAATTATCCAAGTCACTCATTAAATGGCAAAGTAGATTTACAACCCATGCATTTGAAGAAGTGAGCTTATATCCATGAAAGCTCATGCTGGAATGAAAAGCCATACTCCACAGTTTCTCCCCCTCCCTTCCTCCTTTACATGATTCAATCATTCAAGTATATTCTTTCTTGCATTATAGACTGATGAAATCTCTCTAGATACAGCACAGGACATTATCTCTCTGGAAGTACAACTGTTCCAACTGTTGAGTAAATTCAAAAGAATATGAGAGAATCCTGATTCCAAAATGTCTGCAATGTGAAATCACATTAGAAGTATGAACGACAGGTAGATTAGATAGACATGTCTCTCCCTGTTTGTGTCTTTTGTCCACTCAGCCAGATTGTTTTGTTTTGTTTTTCTGATTCCCAAAGACCATATTAAACTGTTCTAATAAAATATGATAGGAGCTGTATAAAATGCACAAACAGGAACAACAGAAAGCCATAAACATGTTTCCGGCTGTTATGTTTGAGATGAACAGGCTTGTGTTCCAGTGAATGCTTTAAGCAGTTTCCCTTCCTTACATGGTTAGAAATGGGACTATGGGCAAGTGACTTGGTTACCATTCTGCCATTTTGCAAAGCATTCCTTCTTCATACAGGGCACACTTTCTGAGCTAAACATAAACAAAAAGATTTCTGGAAGTTTAAAACAGAGAGCTGGAATCATCGCTTAAAAGAATCAGATCAAATAGTTCATCTTAATTCGGCATGATTGTCTTCTCTTTGGTCCAACAACAGCTAGGAGATCAACAAAATTTCTGCAAATTCAACTTCAATAAACCTTACAACAACAGAATATAAGGCAAACCATAAGCAGACACATGTAAGATTACATTACAAGGCATTGACACTTTGGACAATTTTTAGACTAAAATCCATGCATGTATATTTGTCTGGGATTGCAGGTTAATCAACAGAATGTGTCTTCTGACTAGATAGGCCTTTGGTTTGATCCAGGAAAGCTCTTATAAAATACCTTCCCACCCTTGCATGCTGTCCCTCTGAGCTTCTAGCTACGGTACCCAAACCACCACCTCTCAGAGGCCATCTGCAAATTCTTCTTGTTACATTTCAGAGAAGAGCTCTGTAAACCCTCAACAGGCCAGTGAACGGACGGAATCGTGTACAGTTCTTGCTTTCAGCTGACCACATGATACACCTGAGGGTATTGTGCTACATGTACCCATCACTGATTCACAGAGCTGAGGCTGCAGTGGATCTTACCTCTGTATATAAACATGCAAAGGATCAGGCTACAAGCAAGCTAGAACCACACCAGTCCTGAACTCAATGCAGTTTTTAATTTGCCCCTAATAAATATCCTCACACTGTGATGTTTCAGGGAGGATTTGTCTTCACCTGGTATATAGCATCTCACCTACAAGGTGTTCTTCCTCTCCCTCTTGTCCCACTCCACCTCTCAATCTTGCACATATCCACTGTCTCTCATGCACTTTTCCCCTACCTCATATCCCAGCTGAATAGGCAGATGCTTCTGTGCTGCCCAGAGCCAAAAGCTATCTTCCCTTTCAATCTCTTTTTCCTCCCTTTCCTATCCGTCCTCTCCATGGAATGTGATTGCATTCTTAGTTTCTCTGTCTCACCTCAAGGTTGGCAAGTGCTGCTTTGCCTGAGCAGATGCAGCAGGATGCTAAGAGAAAAATGAAATGGCACTGCTTGTGCTGAGCATGTAGGCATGTTCTGCATGCTGAGCTGAGGATGTGGGAGAATAGAGCAAGGCCTGGTGAAGGAGCAGGCAATGGCACATGGCTCCTGTTGAATAGCAGCCTGCCAGTCCAGCAGGAGATACACTACTGACTCCCATGCATTCTTAAAAGCTATGTGTTCAAATAGCTTAAAAGCACAATGAAGGAAAGTTTGCTTTTATCTGTTCAGTACAGAGCTTGGCAAGCTCAATTTCCAACCAAAGAAATATTTTCTAATTTGTTAGACTTTGTACTTTTTATATTTTGATGGCTCAATCTGAGCAACTATGGTTAATAGCTTAATACTGTGTTTAATGATAACACCATCAGCCACCTTCTGTGATATCTCCGGGGTGCCTCTCTACATCTTAGGTTGTGACTCTTAAATCTCTGAGGCCATGATGCTCCTCACCTGGGACCCTATGCAGGGTAGATTCCTGCAGGGTGTTCATTCTTCATTTTGTTTATAGTGGTGGGAGAGTAAGGCAGGGACTTACGGCGAGGCTCAAATGTCTTTTTATTTCACTTCAAAGACATCTTGTAAATTTTTTTAGCTTGACAGACAAGATATAAATAATTTTAATACATAAATCAGTATTTATTTAAAATAAAGCAAGAGTATCATGATCACCCTCTAATCACCATCAACACAGAAATGCTGGCTGGGACAACCATTTCCCCAGCACAGATGAAGCTTCCATTTCAGATGCTACAATCCTGGGGTGACAACAAAAGAATCTTATGTAATGGGTCTCTTACCCAGAGCTCTTTCATACTACAGAACTACATAGCACTCTGTTTCCACTTTGGCAACCATAGCAACATTCTATAGAATCCTGGAACTGGCAGCTTAGATGGGAATATTTAGGATTCTCAACCAGGGAGTTCCTCTGGTGCCTCTGACCAAACTACAAACCCCAGGATTCCACAGGAAGCAGCCAATTATTCTAATTGGTTAGGATAAAAGAACCCCCAGTCAGAAAGCTCACTGAGTGTCCTTGTGTCAGTCACCACCACCTCCCAGCCAGTCTTACCTCATAGGAGTTTTATGTGAGTAAAATTTGGAGAGGCGAGGTGGATTACTCTGAGCAACTTTAGGCAGGGATGACCAGCAGAGCCACCTCCATGGGGGCAGTGAATCCACTCTTGATTTTATGACTGCTCTTCTTGCACTTGCTCAGCTGTGCTGGTCCCTGTTCTTTCAGAAGATTATCACTAGCAGAGATTCACCCTGCCTTGAAACAAAGGCCCTTTTCGCATGGCATTTGCCATATGAAAGGGCCTCCAGAGCATCGCACAATTGCGAGGAGCGTTTCAGATGACATCCTTGCAATCGCATGATGTTGCTGGGGCCGGCAGGCGCCAATCACGCACTATTTCATTTTCAGCTTGTAGCCAAAAATGGTGCGAGATCGTGTATCGCACACTTACCTTGTGTGCAGAGCCTCTGGAGATGCGGCCCTCACGCTTCCTCCCCCAATGCAGCCTGGGGAAATGCCTGGCTGCACTGCAGAAGGAAGAGGAGGAGCCCTCACACTGCCTGCCGGCCAGCAGACAACAACTGCATAACCAAAGCAGCAGGGACGTGAGAGCCTCTCACAAGAGGCTGCTTGTGTGAACCCTGTGCCCCAGTGCCAAAAAGAGATAAGGTGCAGAAAGGGCCAAAGATGGGGTTAATGTGTGAAAAATAGCCACAGAGAATGGGCCCAAAGAAACAGTGTATTTGGGGGGGGGAGGATTTCATGTATCAGCTGTGTAAAATTTCTATTCTGAATATGCGAAATTGTGAGCTTGCCTGACCTGTTCCAACACTGGTATTTCTTTCCTCCCCAAGTTTTTTATTTAAGTGCCAACAAAGCGCAGCCATCAAAAACGGTTCCCAGACATTTAATAGATGTGCATTCATAGAAGTATATCATATTTCCTTTCAGATACTGTGTCAAAAAGTAAGCAGACTCTTAGCCAGCATTCCCATGATTTGTTTGACCTTTACAAGTTCATGTCTATGTGATTAGCCAGACCCTTGACTGGCAGCTTTGGCACTATTGTGAGAAGGATTGAAATGGCTGTTGAAAATACTAGAAGCCCATCTAGATGATGATGGAAGGCAGTAAGAGAGCAGGTACAAGGGTTTAATAGTCAAAAGGATGTCCCAGGTTGCCTAGCAATCCTGCAGAAAGAAGTTCTTTTTCTTCCTTTATAAAAAGGCATTCTACAAGTGTAGGATTTCCTTTTTCTTTTCTTTTTTTTAAGAGGGTTCATATCATCCTCTCAGTTCTATGGCCATCTGAAATTCCCACCACATCCGGTAAATGTTATAGAAATTCCTCTTCAGCTTCTATGTCATAAAATGTTTTATAGGTGCCTTGACTTCAGATCTGCTATTGTACAGCTTCATTGACATATGAAACATGTATCCACTGCTTTTTCAGAGATAACAAATATCACACACACACACACACACACACACACACACACACACACACACTAGCCCATATAAAAACACCTGGTCCAGGCTTATGAAGATCAGAAGGGATAATTTGGCTTCCCATTGTAGCTGCATTTCTGAGGGATGATAGTCAGATTCAAATATTCCAGGTTCCATGATGAGCTATATTGTAAGTTCATAGATGCTAATGCCTAATGCTAGGAGATCGTGAACTCTGGATGTAATCAACAGATATTCCAGCTATGTATTAAAGGGAGTTAAGTAGAAACAGAAGGCTCTTTTCTTTCATTGCTTCTTTTGTAAATCTTGTCTACCCTGGTTGCACAGAGAACTTTGTAATGGAAAGTAGTTTCCCCCAAAGTCATTGTATTTTGGGGGGAGGCGGCAAGGAGTTAAGACATGCAAATATCTAAATTCCATTTGTGTTCCTCTTGGCTGTTTCACTTATTTTAATGGAAGAAGCAAAACCATTCTTCTGTGCATGTTGATTGGTTCCCATTCTTGAAGAGAATGAGGTAGACTTCGCATGAAAAATCTCTCCACCCATTTTTCAAAGTATCCATTGGCCTCTAGTCTGGCAAGTCTGTCTGCTGAATCCTCAAAAGCATGAGGGAATGGAGCCATGTAAGTCTTCTTTGGCCAATGGACATGCAACATCCTAAGAGTAACCATCTGTCCTATTTTGCAGAGCATAGTCCCCTTATTGGAAGGTGTCCTCCACTGAAGGAATTTCTTTTTAATATAAATGGCTACATCCAATTTTAGCCCCAACTAAAGGAAAACCATTAAATCAACCAGAAGTTGGTGAGTCAACACTTATATAAGTTTCATTGATTTAGTGGGTTTACTTTGATTAGAACTAGACTGGATTTAACAGAAAGAACCATAAATGTAGGAGAGCAGGACAGGTTCTTAAAGATGTCCATTGATATTTAAGCATCTGGACAACGGACTGAGAAGGCAAACAGTTATGTGATCACAGTTGCTCTCATGTGATTTATTACATTTTTGTTTCAGTTATACAATTTTGATTGCTTGATTGTGTTCCTTGATTGCATTTTTAAACTAACCAACATTCTCTGTGGGTGTCATGATGTTGTTGTTGTTGCTGCTGCTGCTGCTGTTGTGTGGCTTCAAGTGGCTCCCAATTTACAATGACCCTGAGGCAAACCTATCACAGGATTTTCTTGGCAAGATTTGTTCAGAGGGGATTTGCCTTTCCCTTCCTCTGAGGATGAGACAATGTGAGTTGGCCAAGGTCATCCAGTGGGTTTACATGGCTGAGTGGGAATTTGAACTCTGGTCTCCAGAGTCATATGCTCGAACCACTACAACAGTCTGTTAAAAAGTACAGAATACAGCAATAAAGCAATAAAACAATGACTAAAGATTGCAGAGTATGAAACGAAGAGAGAATAAAAGTTACACAGCACATTAAATCAAATTAACACCACTAGGAGAGTAAAACATGTAGACCTCTAGCAACTGATATAAACTGCTTTGGTTTTTATATTATAAGCCACTTTGGATCCCATTTTTAGAGAAAAGCAGGATATATATTAATGTATTTACCTAGCATTGCCTGGGATTTTATTTTCTCATAGGTAATACTTGTTAAAAATATTTGAGATCCTATGTCTCTAATTCCCCAAACTGTCTTGTCCAGTACCTGTAACTTTTCCCCATATTCCCCAATCCAATCTGTGTTCAGAGTTGTTAACATACAGGGGTTGGGTTCCTGAGGAAATACACTGCCTTCCTCCTTTTTGCTGCTAGGCCTCATCTCCACAGCAACCGGCCTATTCAAGACAGTCACAGTTGACTGAGGCCCAAATGCTCTCTGGCTGGGAATTCTAAAGGCTTCTCCCTAAACTGCAAACCCCAGGATTCCATAGAATCTTCTCAGGCAGCCAATCATGTGAGATCTTCGCCTGACACAGACGAACAGACAAACTTTTACTTTTATATATTAGATGAATAAATTAGAATTAAACGGACTTAATTTGGTGAGGACAAAGCCATAATTTAGGTGCCAAGCGAGCCTGTCTGTGGTGTGTGCTCTTTTGCTGGGCTGCTGGTAGTGACAAGGCCTTCTCTCTTGTAGTTGCCCATCTCATTTCATTTAGTGGGAATACCTGAAGGAGAACCTTCATAGGTAAACCAGTGCTAAGCTGTTTAGCCCTTGAAAGTTGGAACAAGCACTTTGAAATTGGCTCAGAAAGGGACTGGCAGCCAGTGAAGATTTTATAACAGCTGCAAACTGTAACATAATCAATATCATGTTGGCCAGTGCCAGTCAGCAGTCTAACTGCACAGTCTGAGACCAGTTTCTGTTTAAATTATAGACACAGTTTCTAAATTTGCAGCTGTACAAACAAATTAGCAGATGCACATTTTATTGAAAATGATGTTGTTTTCTTTACACACTGCCAAAAAAGAAGATGCATTTCCATTTCCTCCTCCTCCTCCTCCTTGAGGGCCATTCCACCTGGATGTCAAGAAAATGGAGGTTCTATTGGGGGGTGGTTAATATATCTGGGAAAGTAATATTCATCCTGCTTTAGAGGCTTTTGCACTAAAACAGGGGTGGGCAACTTGAGGGTCTGGGTGCTATTTTCTACCACACCTGGAGTTGGAGCTAACCACAACAACCCTTCCCAAGAAAGCTGGAAGTGTCTTTTTTGCATATGCAAAGTGACATCAGTGGGCTTTATGCAGCGAATGGGTTATATGATTTCCCCTTCCCTAAAAAGTTACCTTTGCAGCTTGGGGCTGCTTCTTAATCCAGCTCAGTCACTGAATGTCTGAGTGGCACCTATACTGCAAAATACCTTCTAGAAGTGGAGACTGGTATGCCAACGGTGTCTTATCATCTGAGCAGAGACAGCCTCCAGTCTGGTAACCTCTAGACTGGAGGTCATGGATGTAATTGCTGCAGTTATCTGTGTTCTGCTAACTGTGCAAATAGATTATGGCAAAGTTTTGTAGGGGGGATGCTTTTTAAATCATCCTGAAAATTTCAATTAGTGCAGAATATATAGGTTCAAAGCCACTAACATGCAAAGGATGTGGGGGACGTATGTCCACTGACTGTGCTCATGCCCTTCCTGGCTTGTTGCCTCTTTCTCAGCCAACTTGTTAATGTCATTATTCACCTTTAAAGCTTTGTATGGTTTAGACATTGAGTACTTAGAATAACATCTACTTCCACATCAGCCTATCTTTAATGCTGTGGTGGTGAGAAGTCCTTCTCAGCCCATCTTCAGAATCTGTGGTGAACTGTAATTGCTCCAATCCTGAGTGAACAACAGGATAATATGGTGACAGACCATACTCTCTATCACAGCAGTTCTCAACCTGTGGGTCGCGACCCCTTTGGGGGTTGAACGACCCTTTCACAGGGTCGCCTAAGACCATCGGAAAATACATATTTCCGATAGTCTTAGGCTCTATTCCCTCCTCGGTGGTGGTACTGGGAGCTGTAGGCTGTGCTGGGGGAGGAAGGGGCGGGGCAGTCGCGCGACCAGGAAGCCAGTTGTGGGACGAAGGAGCAGCGAAGAGAGCGCCTCACGCAAGAACCTGTGTGTGCGAAAAGCACCCCCCACCTCTGCGATAAGGTAACGTGCGGAAAAGGCCCAGGAGTGGTGGTGCGCAAGCGCGAGCCACGTGCTCGCGTGCTCCTGCCCCTTGTTCAGAAGGAACTGAAATTGCTCCCCTTCTCAGCTACTGGGAGAACCTCCCATCTGATGGGCC
The DNA here is from genome assembly GCA_948474755.1 of Ctenosaura bakeri. Classification (NCBI taxonomy): domain Eukaryota; kingdom Metazoa; phylum Chordata; class Lepidosauria; order Squamata; family Iguanidae; genus Ctenosaura; species Ctenosaura bakeri. The sequence goes on from CAOLHI010002164.1 coordinate 130,833, forward strand.
AGCTTGGGGGGTGGCGGCAGCACGGGGGCAGGCCCCCTCCTCGCCATGGCCCCTGCCCTACTCGCTATGGATGGGGGTGCTGTGGAAGGGCTGGGGGGCCACAAGGCGGTGCTTTTCCGGGGGGGGCGAGCTGCGTCTGGAGCAAAAGACAAAGGCACTGGGATTCCCCCCCTGGCCAGGGTCGACACTCTGGAAACTTTTCCCACACTCCCCCCCCAGCAGAAACGAGAACAAAGCAGAAGCAGAGCCCAGGGGGGTTCTCTGAGTTTTTTCCCGGGGGAGACGCGCGGCTCCTTTTTCCCTCTCTGCCCCCCCTCCCCGTTCCTGGCCAGCGAGGCAGCCTTTGCAGGGGGGGAGGCATTGTAAATAATAAATAAATAATTTTATGGTTGGAGGTCACCGCAACATGAGGAACTGTATTAAAGTGAGAACCACTTGCTCTATCAGATGCCAAAGACTTTATGCCTCAGGCAAAGAACAACTGAAGAAGTCTTTTGGCACATGTCCCTGCCCCAGCACTGGCTTTGTAGTGCCTATATACCGGGTGGAGAAACAGACCATGCTCGGACTAAAACCACAACCAACCTAGCCCTTCCCTTTCTTTCCCATAGATCACAAGGTGGGAGAAGTGTGGCTGTTTTTATGGCCCCCAAGCCCACCCGCACAATTCAAATTTTTCTTTCAATTTTTTTTATCTAAAAAAACGGTTTCCTCCAAATGCCCACAAATGTCTTCTATAAAGTCATGGGCACAATTTTTGCCACATCTATGGCCCACTTGGGCCATTTTAAGTCCATGAGAAGATTTTTAAAACAGGAAGTGAACTAGAAATGACTTGGGATAATTTCTTCTTGTTTAAAAAAAGGCTTCTCCTGGGTCTAAAATGACTCAAGAGGCCCCCTCAAAGTATGGCAAAACACATGCTAGAGGGTATTTAGGAGGCTCTGGAAGAAAAACATGAATTTTTAATTTTTATATTTGGTTTTATTGTATTTATTAATTTATTTTGCAGGCCTTCTGGATTGCTAATGCAGCCTTCAGTCCCCAGACAGTTGCTCCCTCCTGCCATAGGTAGATCAATATTCCCTATTCAGGCAATGGTATCACTAAAATAGGTAGGGGGAGCTGGGAATGCATGTTCTGGCCTCATCCCCTCCGGATCTCTCCATGTTGATGAGGAAGAGCTTCAAAGGAACTTAAAGTAAATATAGTTACATTTAAGATTGTAAGTTACAAAAGCAGAGACTTATGTTTTTTTCAACTCTTGTTATTCTGCCCTATGTTATGTATGTTGATGCCAGTGACAACCAACCAACCAATCAATAGTTTACTTCAAAAACATGGGTAGCCCCCAATGTTATTCCTTTTGTGAATGGACAGGAATGTGTTACCCTGTTTACTGGGGGTCCCAGGAAGGACACCTAAATAACCTAACAATTACACAAGATGGGGAAATTAGTCAAGAGCACTGGTTGGCACTACGAGAGGCAGGATGACGCAGCAGGATCTTGTAACCCAATGTTTACGGGGTCAGGCCAAGTCAAGAAGCAAACCATGTTGGAAATAAATGAATGATCTTTATTAAATACAGGCACACAATGTAAGCAACACACACACACACAGATAACTAAGGAAAATAAAAGTTTGAGTATGATAGCGGGATTTTCAGAGGGATAGTTGATTCGGGTGATACGGAACCTGTTCCTGGAGCCCGGAAAGAAGATAGAGAGCGAAGCTGGGGTGCGATGTATCTCAGCATGTGGAGCTGAGGGGAAGCCCGCCAAGCAAAGCGATAGCAAGGCGGTCTGGAACTCGGGAGCGATCAGAGGATGGTCTCGGAACCAGGGGTTTTTATAGAAGGAAATGTGACTGCAGGCTATGCCATACTTGGGCAAAACAACGCGTTTTAGGAGCGGGACAAACTTTGGAAAGGTCAGAGTTAGGTCCAAATTGACAAAGAGTTAGCCAGTATGCAAATGCAGGGTGATTGGCAGTTGAGTATTCAGCTTGCCAGGCTGCCTGCTCGGGGCAGGGAGTCCTTTGTAAACAGCGTGCATACATAATGAAGGTGTTTGCAGAGAGGTCACCTAAAGCAAGGATCTGGCTATTTCTGGCCTGCCTGGGTGGAGAATGGAATGTCCAGCAATTAGTGGCCGCGCCTAGTCTGTGCTTGTTCAGGGGCCTCATAGACACGTGGAGAGGGATGGTAGAAGAGAGCCAAATTATTGATATCAAAATGATATCTTTAGGTATCTCCAAGGAGGTCTAACCTGCAGTAACAAATGTTTTCTTTGCTGTAAATGGGGGGTAGGAAACAAGCAGCCTTCCAAATATTGTTAGATTCGGTGGCGGAGACTGGAGTGTGGGATGGGATGGGGGAGGGAGGAGGGGGAGTGGGGAGGGAAGGGGCTACAGCATGCGGGGTGTGGCCACTGTGTCAGGGGGCATTGCTGTGGTGCATGGGGGCATGGCCAGGACGCCCCAAAAACATTGCCACCTGGGACAAACTGCCCTATGTGACTGGTTGGATTGCAATGCCAAGCATTCCTTGTCATTGATGATGCTAGCTAGGGTTGCTAAAAGCTGCAGCTCAACGACATCTGGACAGCCACGTGATTTTGCCCTGTATGGCACTAATAGCATGGCCCTAATATAAATAGGAAGCATGGCACTAATATAAAAAGGAAGTTCATATGATTTAAACACTTGCGTGTAGACTTTTAAAAAACCTGATTGGCCCAAATTTCCATGTGCAGACACAAAAGTGTTTGAAGACGTGTGTATATGACGTTTTATTTTCCCACTTTATTATTTTGGTGCAGGAGATCACAGCATAACCCTAATGTTTCCCTCAGAAATTGGAATCTGTAGTATTGCCCTTAGAAATAGGACTAAGCTTAAATTTTGTGGCTTTCACTGACACATAGGCTGAGATCATACATATACTTAACTGGCAGTAAGTACCATTGCATGGTTAGGCTACAATCCTATGCACACTTAACTGAGAACAAACCACTGAATTCAGGGGAGTTTATTTCTGGGTAACCAAGCTTAGGACTACTGTACATTATAAATCTTAGGACCAGTGGGCTGATGAGAAACGGACTTTCAATAGATTGGTGCTGTGCTTTCTAAAATTAAAAGTGCTTTTAGGATATATTTTTTAACCTCAGTAGCATTTCCATATTATAATTTGTTTAATTGTTTTTAGCATTATACCTGTTTTTATCTGCTTTTGATCAAGATCCTATTTTGCAGTGGATGAGATTCCATGAAACTTTCCAGTTCCAGTTCCAGGTTGTTTCAGCAGCCATTGGTGGTTGCAGAGGGTTAGAACTTTGCCCACGTGCCAGACCAGCCTTTCGGGTGGCCCAGTGAGCTGCAGGTGAATGAAGCACTGATGACATAAAAGGGTACTAGATACCTCCTTACGCAAGCATGTGAAAAATACAGCCTCTGGCATAACCCAGAATCACACCAATGAAATCCACACGTTTGTTTTACCTACTTTAATCCTGACCTTGAGTCCAAGTTCTAGGAGAAATGTGGAATATAATTAATTAATCAATCAATCAATCTTGAGTGCATCCTAGCATGAGGAAATTCAATAGCAGATTGGCACTAATGCACCATAAGCTCTTCAAGAAAGAAAGAATTTTGGGGGGGGGAATCACGCAAGATCAACTCATGGAAATGCTGAGGGGTGGGTGCGAGGCTGATTTATATGCAGTCGAAACCAAGCTGCAGGACTCCTGCCAAGTCATATAGATGTGGTGGCAAGACAAACAGAGAACTTGCAGAGCAGCCCATGTAAATATAAACAGCAGTGCACGTGACAAGGTTCACAGAGTTCATGCAAACACTCTAGAACAACGGGGAAGCGAGTGTAAAGTTTAAGCCACCCTGGTGATGGATCCAGTAAAAGATAAAGGTTAGCAAGGGGGCGGGGGCTGGTGGAGGATCTCTTTATACTCTTAGCCATTTTGTCATGGTGAGCAGTATTTTAATGAGCCACACTTTCCTCACAATTACATAATTAATGGAAGCAGATGAAGTGCATTTTTTTTTCAGAGCAAAAAACTGCAAACTTGCAACTCCTATTCTCACGCAAAGCGTTCGAGACTGATCTAAGAGTTTTCTTTTGTTGCTTCTTCCACAGCTGCTGACACACATTTTTGCTCCTCCAGCACAAGTCTCTCAAGACTTTTTACTTTTAACCTTTTAAAAACATGAAGTCAACTGGGACTTTTGTGAAGCTATAGAGTTTTTGTAGTCAAAATACAGCACCAGTGGTTTACCTATGTTGGATTTGAGGCCACAACCACATCCAGGTGAGAAAGAATGGTGTAAAGTTGGAAGCATTTTGAAAGTGTTTTTTTCCCCCTGCAAACAGTTACCTGACTGAAAGAAATTATCTTTTTTAAAAAATGAAACAAATGGCATACCTATTCGGCTGAATCTTGGATGGTTGGCTATTTATTTGGTTGAGATAACAGCCAATCCAGCTGACCATATATACAGCCAAAGCTACAAATGGGAGAATGCATTGAACCACAGAGCAATAATTTCATATGGGCCTTTCAATCAGCACTATTTTCTGTCTTCCATTGCAAGGCTTGGAAAATATACTTTTTTTAAATGTCAGATCCCAACGTTTCCCAACCAGCACTTCTCCTACGGCAAGTGGAATATGGGAGCTATAATCCAAAAAAGTAACATTTCTGAATCCTGGACCACTGTGATTTGCCACCTGTTATATTCAATATTCTTTATCCACTTATGTAACAAAATGAATTTGCCTTTGCCAAAACAAAAAGATGAATAGAGAGTGTGGTTTTCATAAATATTTAAGCCTAAAGTTCATGGCAGAGGGTATGGTGGTTATGTAAATAGGTTTGGCAGACTTCAGACCTCTAGAGTTTCCCACATACATGCTCATGACTCAAGTTCCATTCATTTCATGGGGACAGGGTCATTCCTGGTTGACTGTTGTTGAGGAGGGGTTATAATTTAACAGCAGAGAGTCCCAGTCCCTGGCATCTAAAAGATGTCAGCTTGCAGGGCTGGAAAAACTGAGACACTGGAGAAAGGCTGCCAGCCAAAGCAGACAATACCCAGGAGGCAGACTGACATGTTCATATGCCTTGTGGTTCTTACTGATTAAGTTTAAGGCTCTAGATGGGCTTAAATCAATCATGAAGTTGGGTATGATGAACACTGAGAACATTTTAGAGTTGTTCTCATCACAGGTCTCTCTGCAATCATTATGTAACTTACTGTCCAGAAAAAGACTGTCACAGAACATGGGAAAGCTGCTTCCAATCTCATGAGTAACTTTTGTCTTAAGAACCCTTCCTGTAAAATCAGGGCTAGTAATCTCCTCCCTGTATATTGTGTGCACATGCAAGCACACCTGCATATGCACACACACAAATACAAGCATGTATTGGAAGGAATCAAAAAAACACCCTGGCTGAGAGTTGGGGATCAGCCTCCACCATAAAAACTAACAGATTTTAATGTGTGCCTGTTTCATGCACCTAGCTGTTGTCAAAAGGGCATGTCATCATACAGTAATCTTCCAACTCCTTCCCCTGGGGTTCACCAAAGGCGGCTGGACACTCAATTTATTGCAAATACAGGTGCCACAGACAGCAACACAAAGCAGAAAATAAAAATCTCCAAGTGGAAGCACAAAAAAGAAAAGAAAAGAATATCCAATTTGGCCGGGCTGCACATCAGCTACTCACATGCCCAGGCTGCCTCTGTGGACAACATTCAAAGACTTCAGCATAAGCCAAAACTAACCTGTAAACCCCTTGCAAAGAAAAAAAAAGAAAAGAAAAAAGAAAAAAAAAAGAAATGGACATTTTGTATCCTTCTCTCTCCTTTGCCCATAAAAAAATCTGGCTGCAGCAGCATGTTCCTTAGGCTATCTCTCGTGTGCAAATATTTGGAGCCCTTCTTGACCATTTGGAAAAAGCCTTTTAGAAACAAAATAATCTCACCAATTTTTCTTAACTGCTAAGGCAGATGGAATAAGATGCCTAAAGTCATTTTTTAATTAATTTATCAGTTGGGAGCAAAGTGTTTGAACAAAGGAATTTCATGATGTCAGTTGGACGATATTAATTCAGCTCTGTTTACATTCCACCTCCTCGTTTTCTGCATTGTTTTCAGCTGAACAAACATTACTCTTTCTTTTCCTCCACACCCTTGTTTCTTTCTAGCCGGCTGGTAAACTGTCACGTACCTGGGTCACCAAACAGTATGTTTGGGGGGGGGGGAGTTAACAATCTTGAGTTCCATTGAGAAGAATAGAGACTTACTAAGATAGAATGCATTTCTGATTGGAGAATTAGTGACAGCAGACCCATTGAAACAATGACTGTGAAACACAGCCCCTTTCCTCCCTACACTGTTATAGTGCTATTATTCCACTTTCAACATCCTGTGGAACGCTGGGGTTTGTGGTTTACTGAGGCCAAAGAGCTCTCTGGCTAGGAATTCTAAATGCCCCTCCCTAAACTGCAAACCCCAGGATTCCACAGAATATTCAAAGTGGAATAATAGCACTATAACAGTGCAGTGTGGAAATAGCCACAGATTTTTCCTTGTGCAAATCCTCTCGCTTCAATGGGTCTACTCTGCCACAATGTTGTGAGTTCAATCCTGCAGGGCTCCAGGTTGACTCAGCCTTCCGTCCTTCTGTAGGTTGGTAAAATGAGTACCCAGCTTGTGGGGAGCAATTAGCTTATAACATTGTAAATTGCTTAGGGAGTGCCTTGCACTGATAAGGTATAGAAATGTAACTGTTATTGCTACTCTGGTTGGAACTAGCTGCTGGATTTGAGCTATAGTCTCTAGACAGGGAAGATGATAAGCAAATAAAAATTCAAGATCAAATCAAAGGTTCACCTAGCCCAAGATACAATTTCCAAAGAGGACTAAAAAAGAGATAATGGCCATCTCCTACTGTTTCTTGCAGATGAACACTCTCTGTAGATAAGGGTTCCTAGCTTGGCTGACTCATCATGGATTCTCCCTGTCTTTGTGCTTCAGAAAAGATACTTGAAAGCCCTTCACATAGTGCTGGTCAGGTGTTATTTCTTTATTGTATGATCTCATGAAGCAGAATGGGTGATCCCCATAACCAAGTGAGTGGAATTTATCACTCCATATCTGGCTCATATGATAGCATGTTGCTCCAAACCCGGGCTGGACAATTGTTGAGGCTGGGAGATGCACCGAGACCCCAACTTTGAGGGCAACTCCACACCCCTGAAAAATGCTGAAACCTTGTTTACCCCAAATGGTCCTCAATGCCTCTCAGGACACAGAGAGCAATTTCACTATTTATTTTTATTTTTTTTAATTATTTATTTGTATCCCGCCTCTCCATATGGATCGAGGTGGCGAACAACTTACAAATAGCATGTATTTTCTATACATGCCCCCAACAAGCTGGGTACTCATTTTACCGACCTTCGGAAGGATGGAAGGCTGAGTCAACCTTGGAGCCTGGCAGGATCGAACTCACAACCTTGTGGCTTGCAGTACTGGCATTTAACCACTGTGCTACCAGGGCACTATGCTTTTGGTCCCCTCTGGGCCATTTTAGTCTCAGAAGAGGCCTTTTTTCTAACACGAAATGGTAGAGAAGTCAACTTCTACATCACTTCCTGATGGAAAAGGGGCCTTTCTTGAGCCTGGACAAGATATGAGGGCCCCTCAAACATGCCAAAATTGATTTCTACAACCTCTGGGGGCATCTGGGGTATTTTGAGGCAAAAAAATGAAAAATATGTGTGAGGAGGGAATCTGAAGGGCCCTGGGGGAGATGCATGCAGCCAGTAGACTGCACTTCCCCACCCCTGCTCCCACCAGCTGTGGTGGGAGATCTGAAAGTTCCAATCCAAGATCCCTGCACCTGTCATTCATGAGGGTGAAACATAGTTCTTGGAGCATGCCCTACAGTGCACAATCCAAGAAGAGGAACCCAATATTCCTTGAAATATTTGAACGGACTCCGAAGAACTTTACTCAGATCTGACACAGAAAACTACTGCTGGGGCTTGAGCTGTTGAGCCAGCAATGTGTTCTTACTTATTTGTAGGATTGCTCCACAAAGAAGCTGCTCACCTATGGTTGTGGGTGAGATTAAAAGGGAGCTAAGCTAGTGGTATCTTGTGGAAATGAAATAGCACTGCATAATGAATGCCACTTTGGGTTGCTGTTGAACTGACAGCAAACTGGTCTTCCTAAATGATGCTGTTCTCATATTACAAGCCAGGGGGAATTTCTCTATTAACTCTTCCTATAATCTTGATAATATCATGCAACATCATCCTAGCCACCTAAAAAAAGATTTTAAATGTTTTAGTCTTTAGTTGAGTGGTGGAGGGGACCAGCCTCCTAATCATTTCAATTGACATTTCTAAGACTTGTGAAAATGCAATACCGCCCCCATTTCCCATATGATTCTCCTGCTGAAAAGCCAACACTCCCCCAATCATCATCATAATTTTCATGAGTTGACGCAGTCTTAATGACCCATGTAAAAATCTATAAGTCTCTAGCTAGACACAATAAGGTGGGAGGAGGCCTTTGTTTGGATCCTGTTGTGAATGGCTAGAGAGGTACCCAGGGGCTTTGCCAGTTGGATGGGAGCATATATATTCTAAATAATGTCATATATTTTTAACATCCTGGACCTTGGCAGCATTTACATGAAAGTAAATGTCATTGATTTCATTGGAGCTTACTTCCAAGTAAGTGTATGCACAGCTTAAGACAGAAAGATTGATTGCATTATTATTTTAAATCTTTCTGCGTCAGTGCCTCCTGTCACTGACACAAAACCTCATCTCATCCCCTCAGAGACTCTATAACCTAATCTGGCTGAGTCAGAGTACAGAGTTCCTGAAAGAGGTCCTATAAAAACTGAATGATGGAAAAAAGAAAAACTACCTCTCCCTCACAGACCTCATTCTCACCCCAGTTGTTGCAGCAGGGAGATTTGGAGAGGGAAAAGGGTCAAACTAATTGATATATTTTGCCTTCCAGCTTCTCCCAAATACTGATTAATTTTTTTTCTTTAGTTATGTTAGGAGCTGTGTTGGAGAAATAGGGCCTATTCTTCCTGTAGGATTAGGGTGAAACAGCCCAACTCATGTGGAAATTTGGGAGGGAGGTGGAAATTGTCTATAATTTAGTTTAACTTTCTTCCTACTGGGGTACTATTTTGGCTTCTTGCTCCAAACACCATCATAACTTGACTCTAGGATTGAGCCACTGTCATCATGCATGACAGGTCAATATCTCATGCAGAAGAGTGTGAGAAAGCTATCAAAGCCTCACATCCTAGAGACTCACTATAATGGAAGGGCAGTCCTTTAGATGGTCCTCTAGAAAGGTGGTCTTGTATATGATTTGGATTTCAATCCCCCAAACCCAATACCATTGGCCATGCTAGTTGAGCTGATGGGAGATGCAGTCCTGAGCCAAAAGTTCCCCACCCCTATGTTATTATTTCATTTGATCTTCAGCCTACTAAGAAAGAAACATAAGACTGAGAGAAAAAAAGAATGTCTTCTGTGTCTTTCAAATCTGAAGCCTTCCATAATTTGAAACATCACCCTAGTTGCATTGTGCCATATTTCAACAGCTGCCCAGGGACTCAGAGGAACATCTGACCTCAACTGAAGTGCCACCAGCCAAAAGTAAAAATGACTTCTGCAATTAATTGGTGGCATATTTTGTTTCCTCTTGATAAGAGGAACTCAAACCAGGCAGCTTTCTATACTGTCCATAATGATTGTGTGGTTCTTGGGAGGGGTGGTCAAGGTCATTTTTAATTGTTCACTAAAAAAAAGTGAGCAAGAAATGGTGAAGTATAGGCAAAACACTCAGTACTGCAATAATCTCTCAAGTGCAAACAGCCAAGGTCTAACAGATCACCACAATAAGAGAAAAATGCTAGGCTTTAGATCAATTTGGCTGATGACAAAGCTATCTCCTCCCTCCAATTTCACCTTTATCCTGTTATGTTGTGTATATTTCATACAACTAAATCTATATCCTGATAAGGTTATTGAACATGGCTCTAATTTAGCTTCCCTATTCACAAGGAAACAATTTAGTGGGGGAGAGGGACTCTGCTGTTTTAGTCTTATTAGTCTTATTTTGTCTTACTAGATGTAGAAAACTCACAGCTAAGTCATGGAATAATAGTCAACAGTGCAACACTTCCTCAAAGGTTCTCCCATCTATCCACCCACTCACTTTTGTCAGTTCTTTCCCTCTTTCTTTTTGGCCTACTTTACTTTTATAGTTTAAACTGTAAGGAGAAATCTAGTGTTTCTCTTGTTTGTACCATGATTGGCATGTGCCATTTGCTGGGAAAATAGGTTATGCATTCATCACATTTGAAGCCCATCTGCCTTCAGGGAGCTATGTGTGAGACAATATATAGCAATGTCCTCATATACTATAAGGCAGTGATGTAGACTCGAGTCAATAGACTCGGACTCAAGTTGGACTTAAGTCACTTCAGTGACTCGACTCGGGCTTGACTCGGCCATAAATGATGCACTGATTCAACTCAACTTGACTCAAGACTTATATATTTTTAATGACTGACTTGATGCCCTTTGTTCAGTAACATAACACATTCATCCAGAAATCTTACAACTTTGAACAACGTCTCCATGTCTTTTTACCTACTAGTCATATGACAATCTCTCTCAAGCCCAAAGTGTGGGTGCATTTCTCAGAGGGGAACAGCAAACGGGTTAGGTAATGGCCTTGAGGCAGGGTGGAGTTCAGTAACCTGTCCCTGCTGCATATCAGAAGAGCCTTCTAAAATGTTTCCTAAGAGCAAAAGACAAGACTTACCCCCCACAGTGCAGGGTGCATTTCTCAGAGGGGAACAGGAAATGTGTTAGGCAACAGGTTTGAGGAGGAAGGATCCTTCCTTCTAAAGCTTTTGAAGCTTCAGTAATGCTGAGTAAGATACGACCTATTCCCCACTTTTGAAGCTGCAGGTGGCAAAATTGCAAATGTGGAGGGACGATTCTGCTTAAATTGTTAAAACTAAATTTATTTCACTCTATCCAGTAATTCTGGAATTTTGGTTGGGGTATAAAGATGGCTTCCAAACTTGAGACTTGACTTGAAAGTATCTTCAAGGACTTGAGACTTGACTTGAGACTTGGAGTAAAAGACTTAAATGCATCACTGCTGTAAGATAGGTCAAGCTAAAAGAGACTGACTTCGTCAAAGTTATCCAGGCATCTTTGCAGAAGAGATGCTTACAGATTTTGATCTGGATGGATTCCACTATGAATGGATCAGATATATCTATACATCCCACACCACCAGAACTGAAATGCAGATCAAAAAATAGGCAAGTGTTGTTGGATTTTGCACCTAACCAAATGTTTTGATGACAGCCAGCATGGTGTAGTAGTTTGAGCATCGGACTACAACCCTGGAAACCAGGTTGAATTCCCCACTCAGCCATGGAAACCCACTAAGTGATCTTGGGCACATCACATGCTCTCAGCCCCAGAAAACCCTGTGGTAGGTTCATCTTAGGGTTGTCATAAGTCGGAAACAACTGTAACGTACAGAACAAAAACATGTTGTGATGTTGTTGTTAGTGTAACTTTATTGGGAAAAAAAGTGTGTATTGAAAGAAAATGCACTAATGCATAGTCTAGAGAAAATTAATTCAAAAACAATGTGGGAAGGAGTGGTGATGGTAAGGATTTTTTCTAGATTTCAAAAAAGACAATAGAATGAGCTTATAAGAGAATGCATGAGAACTGACATGAACCGTACATACCACAATTTGTTCATCCCTACTTCAAGACTGAGCAGGGAGTTGAAAGTAGAAAGCTACCAGTAACTTGTTTTATTTACTACTATATTTGTACCCCATCCTATATCAAGAGATCTGAGGGCATCTTATGATAGCATTAAAACAGGTTAAACAGGCTAAAAACAATAAGATAGTTGACCTCAGATACAGTGAAAGATAATGTCCCATTGTCAGAATTAAGAATTAACAGCTGCTAGTCCAGTTAGATTTTGTAGACAACATTGGAGAGGGTTCTCTCTTGTTCTTTGGCTTCAGGTGCAGCAGCAGAATGATACTGCTGAGGACTTACCATAAGGAATGGAGAGGTAGTTGGAGGTAGAGTTTAACTCTAACTCTAGTTAGAGTTAAACTCTAGAGTTAGAGCAAAACTAATTGGTTTAAGCTAAAGGTAATTAGAACAGTGAATGCAGATCTGTTTGGCTTAGGCTTCCATCAGTGTATGAGGACATAGCTATATTGTTTGTTTTGAGAAAAGGATAGAATACTATTTGAAAAGGGAAATCTTGGGTTTGATCCAGAGGTAGTCATACTTATAGCTGACCAACTAAAATCAATGGCATTTACATTCTTCATGACTAATGTCAATTCCATTCATTTCAGTGGGTCTGCTGTAATTACAGTCTGTATCAAACCATCCAAGATGAAGACTGCCATCAGAATCAGTAAAAAGACAGGGAAGTGATTCATGACACAGAGATCTAAAACATGAAAAATATCCCAAACTGAATTCAGTCATAATGGAGCCAGTGTGGTGCAGTGCTTTGAGCCTTGGACTGTGACTCTGGAGCCCATGGTTCGATTCCCTGCTCAGCCATGGAAACCTCCTGGGTGACCTTGGGCACCTCACACACTCTCAGCCTCAGAAAACCCCAGGACAGGTTTGCCTCAGGGTTGCCATAAGTCAGAAATCACTTGAAGGCACATCACAACAACAACAATAACAGTTTTTTAGCCCAACAAATGCATTTTGCATTTGCTATTGTAAAAATTCTGGATAATTTCATACCTTCCAACTTCTCTGGTTTGGCAGGGGCAGTCCCAGTTAGTCCTCTGCCATCCCATTTTTCAGCTACTTTTAAAATGTCTCAATTTTTCTCTCGTCCCCCCGATTTCTCCCTTTATCTTCAGCTCACTACAATTGCTGAAACTGAGTTCAAGAGGCAGAGGTAGTGAACTCAGCAGGAAGTGAGGAAAGGAGTGGCAGAATCTTGCCCTTCCTTGTAGACTCAGGCAACAGCACACTGCTGCAGCCTCTCCTAACTCATGCTTTCTTCCTCTTAATAACTCTTGCCATCCTGACCACATCCTAATGTTGCTTGGCCTCACATGTCCCGGATTTCATTGAGAAACATTGGAGGGTAGGTAATTTCTTTCATATTTATGCTTCTGCAGCAGAATTTCACATTCTCCTAGAACTGGAACCAATGTATTATTTCTTATTCAAAGAAAGCCAGTTCTTGCCCCAGATAGACTCCCCCCCTTTCCTCCTCTTTTAATCAGAAACTTGAAAGGTTCAGTGAGGACAGCTAAACAAATTCAATGAAAATAGAAAGTTTTTCTTGTTCCAGTCTTTGAAACTGATCATGGCTCGGAGGGACAGCATAATTTCTCAGAGTTTTACAAGATGAGCCTTTAGGGGTTTACTTTATTTTTATTTGCTTATTTCTCTCTGGCATCCAAACCTTAAGACCAGAAACAAACAAACAAACAAAAACCTGCAACAGATTCCTTGGAGATGACGTGGAGCTTTAATCCTAGCTGAAAAAAGAAAAATGTTAAACTCAAACTCTATAGTTAACTTTTAATCAATTTTGCTAGGAGGGGTAGCAAGTTCCCTAGGGAGTCTTCCACAGTGGAAGCAAGGGTGTTCCATCCATAAACCACATGCATGGAATGAAGCCAGACTAGAGAGCACCACCAGAGTCCCATCATCTAAGGCAACATCCAATTTCTCTGCTCTCCCAGTAATTGGTGAAAAATCCACTTTGTTTCAAAAACTGGATGTTGGAACCAGAATGAGATATCCACAACTATATGTGCTTTGAGAAACTAATCCTGAAATGATGCTTCTCTCCCCTCCCCAGCTTTTATACTAAATCAATATCATTTACATCTTTGATTTTATCTGTACAGGGAAAATTGGAGGATTATTAGAACTGGTTTTATTTTCTAGCTGTAGCCACTGATTTATGTTGAGTATTTTAGTGGAAGTGCAATTTGAAACGTTTATAAAAATGTGTTGTATAAATCTACAAAAGGAGTCAGTTCACTTGGTTTGTTTTAATAATAGAACCTTGGCTTTTCCTCAAATAGCTCTTGAGTTATCTTCATGGAGAATTCGGGAGTGGTGTTATCTTGTACCACGTGCAGGAATTTTGGTAAAGATCAGAACCAAAATTCTTCCCACTCTGTTCCTGATATACTGTAGTATGATAGGTGAGAAGGTCATTTCTTCCTGTTACTCTTTCTGGTATTAGGAAAACAGAAGTGATTTCAGTGGTGGTGATAAATCAATGTGAGATCCAGTTTAGTCTTTTGCATTTGTCAAGTGAGAAAGATGCTTTTGAAAGATGTAATTTTACTGAAGTGTGCCTTAGGCGGCACTTTTGAGATTGTCAGACTACAACTCCCATCATCCCCACTCAGAATAGAGAGCTTGCTGGGGTGATGGATATTGTAGTAAGATGCAAGTTAAGATGTTAGTCAAGCAATAGTAGAGATACCCTACCCCCTCTGACCTCCTGCTGACTATATTCATATACTTTCCAATCTGTGATCCTAATAACATATAGATTTATGTGTTCTGCTCCTTCAGTTTCCATGGTTTTCATTCCTGCATAACCACTACAAGATGCAAGTCATTCTTTTTACTATGATTTAGTGTCTAGAAATTTAGCCTCACCAAATCTAAGCACTCACCAGTGCAATATGAAATTTAAAAAAAAAACCAGGGCTGAATACCTTTATTCATCTACTTGAATACCATTAAAGAGGTCAAGTTCCAAGTCCTCCAGGATTTTTCACCAAGTCAGGCATTATAGAACTTGCAATGGAGGGGAAAACAGAAAAGTCCCTGACCAAATGTGAACTCTACAGGACTATAAGAGAGTGTCAAGTTGAACAATCACCCTGGAAGGTAATAGCATCAAGTCTCACCTCAAGGGATGTCAAGACAGTTAACATTCCCCATTCCTATAGACAAAAAGTTGCTAGTCACTATTTGTTGCCTTGAATCAAGAAGACAACAATATGGCTCCTGTGGCAGTTCAGGACAGAAGCCTGGTACAACCTGGCTAATTTAATGTGGCTATTGATCATTTTTATATGGTCCAGAATAGTCGCATAGGGATGGGGGGTGGGTGGGGGAGGGGCGATTCGCCACGGGTGGCAATGTTTTTGGAGCATCCTGGCCCGTAGCCACACCCCCGCGCACCCTGGCCATGCCCCCATGCACTGCAGCCACGTCCCACACACAGTGGCCACACCTCTCCTGCCCCCCCTCTCCACACACTCCAAGCTCTGCCACTGGTCCAGAAGATGCCGTGCTGAAAGACTTCCCATTTTTTTCCAGTATGGTGATTAAGAGCACTGCAAACCAGCAACCAAGCAATGAAAACTGAAAGACCAAAAGGCTTCCAGCTGCCCTGCATTCATCCCTTGATGTTATTTTCCCTTTTCTGCCAGATTAGTAGTTGCTATGTATTCTTTTCTAGGCAGGTATGTGAGACATGATAGTAATCAGCTGACACACTACACAAAAGTTACAAACAAACTGGGAGCAATATTTCTTAGTACTTCACCCCATCCCACGACCTTCAGAGGGGGCCACTTTATTTTATATTGCAGTAGATTACAGAAGCAGACATCTGAATGCTTTAAAAGTGAGAGGCTCTGGCCATGATTTTTACTGGTGGAGTGCCTTGTGGATATTCTCTCCTGGCTTTTTAAAAAAAGAAAGAATGCAAATAGCTTAGATACTTGAAAGGGCTTTATTTGCAATATCTCACCGCACCACAGGCATTTTCTGGCAAAGCCTCATGCTGAGTCACTAAGACGTGTACTGAAACAATCCAAACCCTTACATATCCGACCACAACAATGCTCCAGGTTGCAGAGGCAGAAAGAGCAAGGAATGCGACCAATGTCTAAACTGACAAGAGGTCCCAGAAGGTATCTCACCAGCTTTCCACCACAATTGCTCTTTTGAAAATTCTAGTTTTTCTACCTGTGCAAAACTAAGTATTACCTTGCTGCCTCTGCAGTTGTTATAATCCTCATTACCATCATTTATATTAAATTAATATTGTAATTGATATAGATGTTTCTGATACTCCCAAGTCTGACAATCAATTATCAGGCAAAATTATCCATCACTACGATTATGGGTTTAGGTAGCCAATAGTCTGGGCTACTCATCTTGGACTAAATGTTCTCCACAACATTTCTGGTGGATTGTTTCAATGTCCACTTAACAGAAATGAGGTGTGTGTGTGTGTATGTGTGAAATACTACAGGTAAGACTATCTTACATGAAATGACTTGCATGTTAGAGAGAGCTTGGCCATTACTTTTTAGGTTCAGCATCACAGCTAGAGTGGCAAATAGCAATGAGAGCCAGAAGATATTGAGAGTCATACTCCTAAAAAACAAAAACAAAAAACAAAACTTTTCTCAGTTCTGGAAGGGTTTCAGGCTTTCAGACTGGAATTTTTTCCCAGGTTTACCTTAAGGTGTCAGCAATGGCGTAGTTAGAGCTTTTGCATCCTTTCTAAGGGGAGGGAGGACCTATCCAAAATACCAAATGAAAACCACTCCGTTGGCATTGAGTAATTGGGCTCTGGGCATGCACACTCAGAGGGAGTGCTCTGCATGTGCTCAGAGCCACATCGGCATTCCTGTGGTGGCAACCCCCTTCCCCTTTTTCTCTTTCTCTCTCTCTCCCTTCTTCCTCAAGGCTTAGCTGGGTTGGGTCGTCCTCAGTCTTGGAGATGGGAGGGAGTTGGGCACTGTGACAGATGATGGTTCAGAGGTCAATGAACAATTGATTGTGCCAGAAACAGAGCCAGTGTTAGACCAAATTATCTTGCCAAAACACCCATCAGCTGAAAGACAAGCTGAAACAGTAGTTGCAACCAGTTCCAGAAAGAGCAGGGACCAGCAATTATTTAGAGGACTTAGATTCACCTTTGCCCCCCAGTTTTCAATAATGAAGGAGACTAAAAATGAGCAGCTCAGAGGAAAGCCATTTTGGTGAGATTGAGAAAGAGAAAAAGATGAATAACACCTTTTTTTGTTGGCTATACAAGTCTGTTGGTGTAGCTTGCTGTTTGCTTGTAGAAAATTGCTACTCAAGCTCTCACAACCCTTGTGTTCTGGCTCTCTTGACTCTTTTTAGATAGATCTTCGGCATTCTGAACTTTTTGGATTTGACCTTGACCTCAGCTCCGCATTTCTACTTGATATTTGCCTTGGACATTCCCCACTGCCTCCTCCTCTTGGGCAAGTCCTTCCTTCCCTCCCTCCTTCCTTCCTTCCTTCTCTTGCTGGCAGAGAAGCACGGGCTGGGAGTTGAACTCTGACAGGCACCTCTCCCTGCCTCCCTGGGGCTCCTCCTCTCCTCTCCTCCTTTTCTCCCTTCCTTCCTTTCTGCCTGATCTGGGGGTCCGCTGGCATTGGTGCCACTGATTTGGCTGGGGACAAGTTTGGATTTGGAGGGAAAGAGGGAGGGGAGGGGAGGGGGGAAGGGAGAGAGAGGGGAAGGGAGGAATGCCCCCCTTTTCCAAGGTGGCATACGCCCTCCAGCAAGCCTCTCCAGGAGGTTCCAATGCCCATCTAGGCACTAGGCATCTGCCAGTGTGCAGAAGGTGGCCCCACATCACCCCCAAAAACACGCCACCGGGGGCAGACAACCTCCTCCGCCCCCCCCCCCACTAGGTACACCACTGGGTGTCAGAGACTGGATCTTGGGCTTTCTGGTAAGCTTCCCATTAGTGACATGCATGCAAGTAACTGTGGCTTATGGGCATGTATGCTCCTTTTTGTGGATGAGTCACAAGGAGCTATCCTCTTGCCCTTGTACTTTGTCCCCAACACTTCAGTAGCTGTCAAGTCCCAGAAAGAGCTGCTGCTGCTTCTTACTAGTGGCAGGTGGAGGAGGGTGATTCAGACCAAGATGATTTGGCTGCTCTGGGCTCCTGGGGGAAGGAAAAGGACATGCATCCATCTGTGAATGCACCTTCATTTCTTGCCCATCCCCCTGCCAAGCTGAGTCCAGCTGCTACTTCATGGTTTAAATCACCTCCCCCACTCCTTCCGTTCCCCACAGGTAAACAGCAACAGCTTGACACCTGCATGGAGAAAGATGTGGACCTGCATTGGCAGATTTGCATTCTGATGTGGGATATCAGCCTCTGTGTGCAGCCTCTGTACTCTGCTGCAGAGTCCTTCTGAAGATGATCACCATGGCATTCTATCAATGTAAATCTGTTGATGAATAATTATGTTTTTTTTAAAAAAAAAGAGAGAGAAAATGAGATGCTGTCATGGTCTTGCATGGGGTTCCTAGTGGTCTCCCATCCTTGTCTATGGTTTACTAACTTTCACAAACTTTCAATATCCACTTAGTAAATAAGAAGAGATTCCATTTTTTTGTTCTTACCATTACAAAAAATGTATCCCCCCAGTAAACTTATGTTTCTATTCCTTCCCAAATATTTAATAGCTTGGGGGATTACCGCCATCTCGGCAACACTATTCCATATCTTCATGCTGATGAGATACCACATTGTGGCAAAACCAAAACAAACCTCTTGAGACTTTGGTGAAAGCCTAGCCCTGTGTGAAAGTGTTGTCTTCAAACATTTAAATGAGTAGAGCACAAAAATCAGCTTTCAGTTTCTACCTGTAAATATGTCCTTACATGAAACTGAAAGAAATTTTGTGAATAATTTGTAACTCAGCCTCAGTCCTCTGCTGGCAAGCTAAATTAAGGATGGAAAGAATTCCTGGCTGAAGACCCTTGTTTGTTGTACAAGAAATGTCAGCTTTACACCAGGAAAAAAAATGTGTTTCTGGAAACAGTGAGGAAGGGTTACACAAAAATAGAGGTTTTTTGTTTTGTTTTGTTTTGTTTTGCAAAATTCCTAGTTGTTTTGTGAAAAAAAATTCTAGAAACATTAGTGTGCTTTTGTGCCAGAAAAAAACCTGTGTTCAGAAATGTAAAAAACTGATTTTCGAATCAAAGTTCAGAAACTTCTTGAGCGAGAATTGTCAAACCATTTACCAGAGAAGTGAAAAATTCCAGCACTGCTTCCCATAAGCACTAATTAGTTTTGAAGTAGCAGTTGCCCATATCTGAATAACAGAAATGTACAAAGCTTTGAGTACATGCAGCAAGAATTAATAGAATTATCATAAGGTCAGACCCCACTCATTCTGTGGAAAGTACAAGGTACAAGTGAGAGCAGGACTTGTTTCTGATGGAATCTGAGGGCTAAGAAAGACAGAAGAGCTTAAAATAAAACTGATTTGACACCCTGGGCAAAAGGCTGGATACAGTGGTGGTGATGAAGACTTGAGAAAAGAGCTTACAATGCGAAACGGCCTCAAGAGCATTCAACACATAAAAGTATATGGGGACAGAGGGATAAAGGCTAACCAACTCAGCAAATCCAACTGTGGAGTTGCTGAGCAGAATGTACAGCCCCTGTCCTGAAATCAGAAACAACCACATGAGTTTTGCTATCATGAGCTCTACACTGGAACTAGTTTTAAGGCTGCTGTCAAAAACTCCCTTGCCCGCGTTTGATCACGGCTCCCCATCCGCCAGTTGACTGGCAAGGAGTAGCATTTTCCCCCCTGAAACTGGCTTCCTTGCACTGGCAGATGTTAAGAAGGTTGTGGAAAGGCGAGCAAGGGAGGGAGGGAGGGTGTTTGGAGAATGACATCTCATCCATTTTTAGTTTTGCCAACATTCCGTTGTGTTTGAAAGCCTGACAAACTGGCGACAGAAAGAGATTTTTATCAGGTAAGTTATTTCAGAGAGCTGTCAGGTGTGTGTATGTGTGTGGTTGCTTTGGGGGATTTTGCAAAACAAAGTGAAAGTTTCCAAATTGTTGCTACCAGAAGGAAAAGATGGAGAAGGCTGTTTGCAGAAATCAAGAGAGGGGGTTTCTGCTCTAAATGTGATTGTGCAGATGTGGACCATTTCCACACTAGACTGTTATAGCATATAACATATAGCATATAGCATATATAGAGGCCAGCAAGCTTCTCCCTAAACTGCAAACCCCAGGATTCCATAGGATGTTGAAAGAGGAATGATAGTGCTACAACGGTCTAATGTGGAAAAGGCCATGATATACACCTTATAAGATTAAATTTGCTGCACTTTATTTTGCTTCCACATTTTGAATAAGCTGTGTGTGACTGAAATGAAACTGATGAATAAACTATAGGAGATGGAGGCAGTTACATGTCACTTAATAAACTACGGAACAATCTTGTCCAAACATCGTGCAAGCTGCCCAAACTGCCTAAGTTTTGTGTAATCAGGTGCTTAAATATCCAATAAAGAATTTCTTATTTGCTTGGGTGTAATTTAACTTGGAAGAACACTGGGAGGAAAGCATAAAGAACTAAGAGAGTTTAGATTTTTGCATAAAAATATAAACTCTATATATTCTTATAGATAATCTGGGAGCAATCTCAGTTCTGAACATGTGAACTAATATGACTTTTGGCCATGTGAAGAATACTTTTCACAGCCAGTAATCACACCCAATCTGCTTATGGCTATCTCTGAGATCCTGGACAACATACCCTCCAAATGTTCCTATTTGACATTAATCCTGTTCCATCCCAACTTTCTCAGCTGCTTTTACAATGTCCCAGTTTTCTTTCATTCTCTCACTTTCTGCCTTTGTCTTCAGCTTACTGCAATAGCTGAAAACTAAGTTCAAAGTCCAAAAGTAGTTTGTACTCAATTAACTCAGCAGAGCAGAAAGGAGAGGAGAAGTGTCATCTTGCCCTTCTCTGTAGGCTGAGGCAGAAACAAACTGCTGCAGCTTTCCTGGCTTCTGTGTTCTTCCTCATTAATAAAGTTTTGCCATCTTGACCATGTTCAGATGTTACTCGGCCACACATGTCCCAGTTATCATGTTGGAGAGTATGGGACAACATCTTCCACATTTGGTGGAGATAAGTTCCTGATCACATTTTGAAGCCACTAGGTCAGGGGTGGCTTTCACACAGCATTCTAGAGGTTGTTGGGTTTCAATTCTAGGCAGCCCTAGTCTGTACAGGCTATCATGCTGAATGCTAAGCGTTGCAGTCCCATAATATGTCAGATCACAAATTGCCTGCCACTGTGGTAGATATATCTTGAATAGGCTGCCCTTTAAAAAAGAATCCAGAACTCATTGGACTGCATTGCACACTGCTGCCTGAAGAGACAGAAGCCACAGCCAAAGGGAGATCTCACAGTCCAAGCAGCAGCTACAATATTTCTCTTTCCAAGAGGAAGGGAGGGGGGTAACAGCAACCCAGTAGGTAACTGAGATTCTAGCTGCAAAGTCTGAGTTGGGGAAAAACTTCCCTGGTAAGTTGAAGGAATTGTGTTCCAACAAACTATCAAGTAACCTAAGTGTGCACTTTGATATTACTTTAACTGTCATGGCGCCATTCTACATTATCTTGGGATTTGTAGTTTAGGGAGGCACTTGAAATTCTCCACTAGAGGATCCATCTTCTCAAACACTTTCCAATGTTCTGCAGTGGAGATTCTAGAGGTTAAGGCTCACAGTCCAAGCTCAGGAGTCCATATTCACAAAGAAGACAATAAGCCTATATGAAAAATCAAATATGATTATGGAAATTGTAACAGTGATCACACATATTGGGCCCAATAATTGTATTAGTTCATACTTTCCAGACAACAAAGATGTTGAGTTTTTTGTTGTTGTTTTCATATATGTGTGTGTGTGTGTGTGTATCAATCAGATAGATAGATAGATAGATAGATAGATAGATAGATAGATAGATAGATCCATTCATCCATCCATCCATCCATCCATCCATCTCCATATCCATACGTGTATGTGCATGTGCAAGTATCTTCAACATTTTTGTGATTCTGTGAATGTAGTACCTTTCTGACTGGTCCAGTCTAGAGTTCCAAATAAACTGGTTTTCTAATGGAAGGACTGTTGTGCAAAGTTTGTGTTGCTATCTCATCAAGCTACACTTGCTTCACAGCAATAAGGCTTCGCAGAATTATGTAAAACTGAGCCTTGTTAAAAGCAGTATCAACAGTCAAATACTTTTTGGGGAACAGTGTACCCCATCACCCTGCAACATGGACATATGGAAGTGTCTCAGACCCTGCTAAAATATATAAAAAAGATGAATATAATATATTGAGGCGCAGCACAGCTATATTTTACCTTGGCCTTCACCACTGGCTTCTAGCAAGTGGAAAGACATCCAGGATGTTGTCCAAAGACTTTTTGTCTCATTCCGCAAGTTCAGCGTGACGCCTTTCAGTCTCCGCAATTCCCCCTGTGCTTTTCAAAGGCTAATGGATTTGAATTTTGGCAGATGTTCAGTGGGCCACATGTTGGGTTTATCTGGATGATGTGATTGTTATTGGGAGAACTTTCCAGGAACATTTAAATTGCCTGGAGGATGTGTGTGTTTCGTTGGCTTTCAGAAAGGCTGGTTTTGAAAGCACAAGGCCATCCAACTGTGACTTGTTACGATCCCAGGTGCAGAGCCCCAGCAGCCACATCATTTCTTCACAGGGACGTCTTCCGTGAACCTGCCAAGATCAATACCATTCATAAACACACGGTCCACGCCACCAATAGTGACAAAAGAGGGGGGCTTTAAGGAGCTGACTCCAGGCTTCTGATTTCTGGTTTTGCTTGGGTATACATGTATATGCACACACAGAGAGACATACCAACTCAAAAAAATCAGGGAGCAAGGAAAGAAAGATCAAGCCAAGGCAACAGCAATTCCCAGTGACTTCTACCACACTCTATGATGTTTGGAACTTGGCTTTCTGTGTATGCTTTCAGGGCCAATTGAACATGAATTTCATCTCATTTTCACCATTCACCATGATCACAGTATTTGTGCTCCTGGGAGCATAGCATCTGTTAGCAAAAGAGCAAGTGGGAAGGGAGAGAAGAAGGAAGGCTGAGGCCCATAGCTCTGTGGAAGGTTGTGAGCCTTTCCTTGTGCAGAGTGTTCATGGTTCACTCCTTTTAAAGTTCATCTTGGTTTTATACAAGGACGGACAACCTCATTCAGCCCAAGGGCCAAAGGCAAAAGGGTGGGACCAGAAATTACTGGCATAATTAAGTTTAAAACTCTTACTGCTATTGACTAAGCTTTAGGGGATGTGTTTCAACCTTTCAGAATGGGGTGGGAAGGGACTCTGGAAATTCTATGAGATCACCAAATGATGGTAACATGGGGGAGGAGGTGTGGCCATCTTGTGAACCTCAAGGATCCCTGGGAGGGACAGTGTTCAGCCCAGAGCTTCAGGTTCTCTACCTCTGTTGTATAAGTTAACTTCATAGGTTCATGTGACTTGCTGGTATATGGTGATTAGAGATATCCCAAGACACAGACAGACAGACAAATGTGGCTTGAAGCAAAGGACCACATGTCATCATCCCCCTTCTATCTACAGATGCCAACCAGGCTGGCAGCTTGACTGTTATAGCAATACTGGTGATGGGATAAACGTTCTCCACTTCACCAGGGACAGCAATCAAGCTCATGGAAGAGAGGTAGAGAGCACTACAGGCTGCCTGCCATCGAATCCTGTGCTTGCAAATAGAAGTGCATTGTCAAGGGGACTACTGTGATTGCCTTTTCTACATCCACCAAACACTTGCTGCATAAAGTGACCACTGCACTGTGCCCAATAGTAGAACTGATCCATACCCTCCAACTATCCCTACTTAGTAGGGACCATACAGATTAATCCTCTATCATTCTAATTTTTCAGCTTCTTTTAAAATGTCCAAGTTTCTCCTCCTTCCCTTTCTGACCCCCTTGGTCCCCAGCTTTATTCAATTGCTGCAAACTGAGTTCAGAGTGCAAAAATAGTCAACAAATTCAGCAGGAGTAGATGACAGGACGGAGCAGAGTCTTGCCCTTTTTAGCAGGTTTAAACAAAAAGAAGCTGCTACAGCCTCTCCTAGTTTGTATATTCTTCTTCATTAATAACTTTTGCCATCTTGACCACATTCTTACATTGCTTGGCCTGTTGGAGGATATGAGCTCGTAGAGGAGGGCAGAGAACAGGAAAGGC
Source organism: Ctenosaura bakeri (assembly GCA_948474755.1). Lineage (NCBI taxonomy): Eukaryota > Metazoa > Chordata > Lepidosauria > Squamata > Iguanidae > Ctenosaura > Ctenosaura bakeri. The sequence goes on from CAOLHI010002164.1 coordinate 155,042, forward strand.
TGCCTCCCATACAACACTGTGCCCATTAACAGAAGGAAATCATCCAGGGGGCTCTGCCATTGGCCCTTCCACATCACCAACAGTTGCCACATGAGGTGACCATTGCATTGCTCCCAGTAGTAGGGTTGGCTCAAACAGTCGTGAAGAATGGTCTTGTACCTTGTAAAGACAAAGAAGTGTTCTGCTGATACAGCTTTTCTAAGTATTACAACACATTGATGAGGGACACTTCCTAAATTTGAACATATGTGCACATGGACACACATACATGTGTACATGCTCTCTGTCACAAATATAACTTGTGACTAAAGCACAAGAGATGGGGGGCTTGGAGGGGACTTTCATATGACAAGCAGTATCACACAGAGAAGGATTCTGTGGAATGCTGATTAACTGAGGAGAAACAAATTCTCTGACCTGAATCAATTTTGCAAAGTGTGAATCTGTTTGCTGAGGATGGAAAGACTACTTCCCACAGCTCAAAGTGTTTCAAAAAATTCTCTGCAGAGAAATACACAAGGGTTTTTTGCATGAAAATTGTGGGAGGTTTGTGCAAAAAAGAAAAAAAAGCCATCTCCCCCCCCTTGTTCCCAGGTAGTCATGTGGGTTTTTTTGTGCAAGATTGCTTCAGGGAGGGTGTCACAAAAACAGCATATTGAACATATGACCATTTTAAAAATAGTCACACAATTATCTGGAAACAGTGGTTTTTCAATGCACACGTACACAAAACCCTGTGTATTTCTGCACAGAATAATTTCCTGAAACACGTCAGCATGTGTGAACACTTGGCAAGAACTGTGCAGAAATATTTATTTTCTCCACAACTGGGAGTACTGGGAAATGGTCAAATCTTTGCATCTCTCAGTATTCGCTTCCTCAGCAGTCCCAGTAACCTATTCTCTTTCAGCCTGTCTTTCCATTCCTCCCATATGAGACTGCCCAGAATTTAAGATCCTCAGCAAAGGCTCTGTTGCTGCTATACCAGCCTGAGAGGTGAGGCACATGACTACGTGTGTCTGGCTCCATCCTTCCTGAGCTTCCAGTGGGCACTATGACAGTATTATTAAATACTGTATTATTACAGCATTATTAATTAAAATCAAACACTTTTGGTGTTTTCACTATGTGCAATTCTTTTTTTTTAAAAAAAAACATTATTTCTTAAAATATTGTTTTAGCCTGTTTTTAGATAATGTGTTATTTGTTTTATCTGTTTATATTTAATTTAATATTGAAACACGTAAAAGAATAAATTGAAAATCATTATGTTGTTGTTGTTGTCGGCTAGCATTCTGTATTGAGTTACAGATTCATAATTTAGGGCCTTTCTGCACTACACTGTTACAATGTTTTTATTCCACTTTCAGTATCCTGTGGAATTCTGGGGTTTGTAGTTTACTGAGGCCAAAGAGCTCTCTGGCCGAGGATTCTAAGTGCCCCTCCTTAAACTGCAAACCCCAGGATTCCATAGGCTATTAAAAGTGAAATAATAGCACTATAACAGTGTAGTGCAGAAAGGCCCTTAGACTTATGTATCTGTAACTGCTCCATATTCAGTATAACTATGTATAACTCAGTATAACTCAGTATAACTAGCCCACTTGAACAGCCAGCAAACGCATCCAGCAAAGGAGCAGCACAAGGAGCATGACATTTCCAGCCCCTCCTGCCAGTGAGTGAGGCTGCAACAATCAGAAGCAGAACCCCTCCCAATTCCTCGACACAACCTCTGCCATTGGTAGGAGAGGGCTAGAAACATTATCCTCCTTGCACCCTGATTGACCACTGAACAGACCTATTTTGCCCAAAGCACCTGCTGGGTGTTAAGATGGGATATGGAAGGCCAGACTAGGAGAAGTTACTTAGTTTTGCATACTTAACTAAGTAGTCAGCGTAGAATACTGGTGAACATTAGTATTTTGCACTTTTCCCCCCAGGCTAGAGAAATTTGCAAGATGGCATACAAAAACTAACACATACAGCTACAAAAAAAATACATCATACAAAGTTTAAAATATAATTAAACTATCAATAAAACTGAGAACAGTTTAAAGCAAACCATTAGCACAGAACAAAAGCAAACAACGTAGCATATGATAGGCCCTTTTCCCATGAGCAGCCAGTCTTCAAAGTCCTAGGCCCTTTCCGCACGAGGCAGTTAAAACGGGCCAAGGCGTCCTGGCATGGAGGTCGTCCACACCTTGGATCGGACTAGGTGCAGACTATTTAACTTAGTTCCGCACCTTAATCCGATCCAACCCGCCCCCAAGTGGTCCTCCCCCGTGCTAAGTAAAGACTGGAAAAATCAAGTCTTTACATTTTCTGGAATGCACCATTGCGTTCCTACTTACCTGTGCAGATGCGCAGGCTCGCACCAATGCGAGCCTGCGATCAACGGAGGGCGGGCTGTTGGCGTGGCCAGCCTCAGTGGTTGGTCCACTCCCACGAAGACACTGGAAGCCACCGTTTTCAGCCGGAGCAGTGCGGATCTACAGACCTCGCACTGCTCCGGTTCGCCCTGCACCAATGGGGGAGCCCTGTAGAAGGGCTCAAGGGACAGTGTGCGTTATTTCGGACCTAAGAAGAGCTGGTAAGTAATGGCACAGAGCAATTCACTCACCTCATGCAGAAAGGGTCCTAGTGAAAAAAAAAGGTGTTCATCTGTCAACAAAAGTGAGGATGTCAGTCTAACCTCTCACTTCCAGGGACCTGGCAAGTTCTGAAGTGACAAACAAAGGTTTTAAATATATAAATAATACATTGGATGAGTTAAAGCATATGCAGGATGTCAATTTTTCACACGGGCAGCGGGGGGAGCTGGGTGTCAAAATTAGCAGACCTAGACCACTGAAAAGCCTGTTCAGTTCCACCTTTTAGCTCCTGAGAATTCACTTCCCTGGTACCAACCTATCTTTGCAACCATAAAGAACAGAAGCTTTTGTACATCTATGTTTAAAGAATGATATCCCCAGAATGCTCAATTCTGCATCACATGAATGTCAGAGAGCACCCTATCCTAGGCCCTTTCTGCATGTGGGAAAGGAACCGCGCAAAAACAGGACTCACTGGACTTCTTCAGTGTCCGGGCGAGTCCGTCGGGACGAGGAGCAGTGCGAGCTCGTCGCTCCGCACTGCTCCGGTGTCCAAAATGGCGGCTTCCAGTTGGTGAAGGCTCTCCACCAACCGGAGAAGCTCGCCAGCCTAAAGCCTGCCTCCGGCGGATCTGCAGGCATGCACTAGTGCGTGCCTGCAAATCTGCACTGGAGAGCAGCGACGGAGCGACACGGGGTTGCGCGCTCCGTGCTTTTTAAAAACCTCTTAAAGGAGGTTTTTAAAAAGCATGCTGCGCAACCAGTTCTGGTCGCTCCGGAGTGGACTGAGGTGCGGAACTACGAAAAGTAGTCTGCCCCAGTCCACTCCACTGTGCAGAAGACCTCCGTTAGAGGTCGCTCTGCACCGTTTTAATAGGCTGGTGCGGAAAGGGCCCTAGTCTCCCTTTAGCTTGCTTGGGTTTATTAGCAACATCCCAATTTCAGCCAAATGTGTTCAAGTGATAAGAAGGACAATTTATATCACCAAACCCTGCATCCCAACAACAATTGCTTCAGTTTGTTTTTACTTCTGCCTGTTCTACAGACAGAAAACAGAAAACCCATAGAAAAATGTGTGACTGTACAAATGAACATTGACCAAATGCTATGCAGAACCACCACTTTAAAAGTCAGAATCACTCTGGGAAAGTTCTTTCAATTTTTCTTCTGCTATGGATTACTTTTACAGGGAAGAAGCATGCAACCTTCCTAATTTATCTTGTTCATATAGCAATAGCATTACAATTTATTGGCACCCCTTCTCCCCTAACTTGCTGGAATCTGGCCCAGATGTTTTCTCCTCAATACAACATAGAGGTAACTGTGGATGTGTGAACTCTTCACCATCAATGGTAACTGATAGCTGCCATGCCACTGGGGTGGTAAATCTGCTCTTAGTTTTAGCCCCAAAATTAAAGGAGCTATCCAATGTGCTGAGCCCTATGCTCAAAATAGCTTCGTTGCCTGGGATGCATCGCCAATCAATGAACTATGCATTTTATTTATGCCCCATCTTTTCCCCAAGACTGACATTCAAGGCAGCTTGCAGTGAAAAAGAAATACAAGGGAAACCATACGTAGCTTAAAACATACCAAAAACACAGATTAAAGTAATAAAACTGTCTGTAGAAGTAAAACTATTTAAAGTGCTAAAGGAAAGAATAAAAGTAGTAAGTGTGCTTAAAAAGAAAAAAAAGCTTTTTTCTTGTAAAACAGTTTCCAAAAGCCGACTGGAATAAAAGGTGTTCACCTACTGATGAAAGGAGAGCAAGGAGGAAGCCAGCCAAGCCTCACTGGGAAAGAAGTTCCAGAGTCTGGGAGAAGCCACAGAGAAGGCCCTTTCTTGTGTACCATTAAATGTGTCTGTGAAGGTGGCATGCCCTTCAACATCTCAGATAAAATCTGGAAAGTGTGAGGCTGAGCAGCATCAGCATGTGGTCAAAATGGTAAAAGCTATTGATGAGGAAGAACAGACAAGCTAAGAGAACCTGCAAAAGCTGGCTTTTGCCTAAGCCTGCTGGGAAGGGCAAGATTCCACTCCTCCTCTCCTCTCCTCTCCTCTCTTTTTTTTTTTTAAATTGTGGGATATTTTCTCCCCACTTTCACATTGTAAAAAAAAGGGGGAAGGAATTAACACCACCAACTTCAGGACTGGAATCCTTTGCATCCTATTTGGAAGAAGTGTCAGAAGAATGAGGGGGCTTAGAACCCTGCAGATCATTGGCTGGCTCTAGTCACATAGGGAGGTGGGGGGCAATTTACCCTGGCCGGCAATGTTTTGGGGGCATCCCAGCCCATAGCCACGCCCCATGCACCCTGGCCACACTCCCACATGCCCTGGCCTTGCCCCCACACACTGCAGCCACACCCCCATGCACAGTGGCCATGTCCTCACACCATAGCCCCACCTCCTCCCACCCAGCCCTCCAAGCTCCACCTGAAAAATGCCCCAGTTTGGTTCCCACTGATAGTGGAGGATCATCTCTACACCAGCAGAGCTTTGGTGAGCTTATGGACACATTCTGGCAATGTTAAGTGCCATCTTGCAAGTGAGCACTCCTCTCTGCCTGTGTAGGGCTCCCACTCATGCCACTTCCAATGGCTCCTCACCTGGCCTTTGGCAGCTTTAGGATTGCACTGTTACTTCTTCTTCCATTATACCAAGATAAAGACAAAATAAAAAGTTCAGGTGTTGCATCTGCCCCAACTTCATACCGTCCAACACTTCACAAATGAAAATCTGGACACATGCGGCCAAGCAACAAGTGTTAATAACGAGGAAGATCACATAAGTTGGAAGAGGCTGCAGAAGTTTACTTGTGCCTGAGCCTACTGGGAAGAGCAAGATTCTGCCCCCTCCTCCAGTCCCCTTCCCACTGAGTTAATTGAGTGCAAACTACTTGTATACTTTGAATTCAGTTACAGTAGTTGAAGTAAGCTGAGGACAGAGGGGGTCGTGGGGGGAGAGAGAAACTGGGACATTTTAAAGGCAGCTGAAAAAGTGGGATAATGGAAGATTAAGCATGACTGTCCCCGCCAGATTGGGACATTTGGTGGATATGGCATTTCAGAGGGTTACATACATGCAATCCCCCCTCCTTTCAAAACTTTTTTTTTTTTTGGTCCCATATATACCTTAAAGGGACAACTTTGGTCATTTTGCCCCATTTCCCTGTCACTCCTCCTTTTATCGGGGGGGGGATCTTCGATCCTGGGTGAGAGTTTGGAGGGGGCTGGAGTAGGACCAAAATGCATAGGGAAGTTCTAGAGGTTATATGCAATCCACTAGCCACACTTTCCCCCTCCCACCTTATACCAGTTATGAACGTTTCTCCCTTTTTTATTTAAACATCCAGACTGGTTTCATGTGTTTAAGGCTTTGTCTTATGATGTTGCAACTAACAGCTTGAGAGGCCACTGTGGCGGTGCAGTGGTTAAATGCCAGTACTGCAAGCCACAAGGTTGTGAGTTCGATCCTGCCCGGCTCCAAGGTTGACTCAGCCTTCCATCCTTTCGCAGGTCGGTAAAATGAGTACCCAGCTTGTTGGGGTCATGTATAGAAATGTTTCGAAATACATGCTATTTGTAAGTTGTTCGCCACCTCGATCCATATGGAGAGGCGGGATACAAATAAATAAATAAATAAAAGATCTCCCTGACAGCCAGTCTCCAGTGTCTTATTGAAAAGCCCCCTCTGCTCTGTATCATCCTTCGCATATTCATACCTGCCTTGAGTACATGAGGTAGGGTAGACTACTGAAACATTGTGTACCTTTAAATATGTTAAAATAGATGAAGTAATAACTAATACTAATACTTTTTCTACGAAGCCGTAATAATAATGAAAATTACTTCCTGGTTGATTTGAAACTGCTTTTCTGATCAACTGAAGCTGTTCTGATGGCATGCTTGTGATTACTTCATTCTTTAGATTCAAAATGATAAGGTTTCTCTTCGTTTTCATGGCTGTCACCTCCATTCCGTATAGGAAACTTTCTGTGTTTTTTGCTGATGTGAATGGGAATGCACACCCACATCTGGAAGAGTGACAGTGCTGAATCTTGCAATTATCTTGTTCAGAATACAGATTTGCCTAGAGCATAACACTCAGAAGTTAGCCAAAATTATTTCCCATAAAAGGTACCTACAGCTTGGGATATAAAATGAGATTTTCCATGCATGCAAAGAGCAGCTCTTAACCCTGCTGCCACCAGGAAAGAACATGTTAGTCCCACGGTGTCATATTTTGTTGCAGGATCCACACAGAGCAGGGTCTATGATGTACTATAGACATTTTATGCCATATGCCCTCTAAAAAGTTATAAGCAGTTGCCAATATCCTACCTCAGCTACTTAGTTACATCAGTGTAACTGTGCAACATCTCCTGGCCTAACCTTCCTCTAGTCCATCATAAGAGCCAACAGCCAGACCAAGCAAAGAAGGTCCATTCAGCTTTCAATTGTTTCTGATAATTTCTACCTCCTCTTACCAATGAGCAAAGCTGTGGCAAGGGGCTTTTCCCCATTAAACTGTTATAGGCCCTTTTCGCATTGAGGCTTCTCGCGCGAGCGGGGGAGGGCGGCTAGCGCGAGAAGCCTTCTCTGGGAGGCTGCCGCTTCCCCCTCCTTCCTTCCGCAGGCGAAGGAAGGTGGGGGAAGCGGCAGCCTCCCGGAGAAGGCTTCTAGTGCGAGCCGCCCTCCCCCACGCGAAGCAGGAGGCTCGCGCATCCGCCCCCTGCGTGAAGCAGGAGGCTGTCGCATCCGCCTCCCCGCGCGAAGCAGGAGGCTCGCGCGTCCGCCCCCCGCGCGAAGCAGGAGGCTGTCGCGTCCGCCCCCCCCCACGCGAAGCAGGAGGCTGTCGCGTCCGCCCCCCCGCGCGAAGCAGGAGGCTGTCGCATCCGCCCCCCCGTGCGAAGCAGGAGGCTGTCGCGTCCACCCCCCCGCGCGAAGCAGGAGGCTGTCGCGTCCGCCCCCCCGCGCGAAGCAGGAGGCTGTCGCGTCCGCCCCCCGCGCGAAGCAGGAGGCTGTCGCGTCCGCCCCCCCCGCGCGAAGCAGGAGGCTGTCGCGTCCGCCCCCCCCGCGCGAAGCAGGAGGCTGTCGCGTCCGCCCCCCGTGCGAAGCAGGAGGCTGTCGCGTCCGCCCCCCCGCGCGAAGCAGGAAGCTGTCGCGTCCGTCGCGCTAGCGCCCCGCCCCTTCCTTCCGCAGAGGCGGAGGGAAGGAAGCACGACCCGGCCGCCTCCCCGACGTTCCGCACAGGAGGTAAGTGCGCGTGGGCGCCGGGAGCGTTGCGCGAGCACGGGTCATTTTCGCTTTGAGGCGAAAATCAAAAAACCTGTGATTGCACCGCTGCAGCCCTGTGAGCACAGCGGAAGTGGGAGTGCGTCGTGCAGAGTGACACTCCCACTCCTGCGAGGTTCAGGGGGCTCTCACGCAACAGAAAGCCCATGTGAAAAGGACCATAGTGCTATTATTCCACTTTCAACGTCCTGTGGAATTCTGGGGTTTGTAGTTTACTGGAGTCAAAGAGCTCTCTGGTTGAGAATTCTAAATGCTCCTCCCTGAACTGCAAGTCCAAGGACTCCATAGGATGCTGAAAGTGGAATAATAGCACTATAACCGGGTAGTGCAGAAAGGCCCAAGAATTATTGGCTGAGGTCCTGTTTCTGCTTGTTGCAGCCTCATTTGCAGACAGGAGGGGGTAGAAATGTGATCTTCCTTGTACGTCAGTCAAAGCTGAATGGGTCTCTCTGATTTGGCTGCTGGCTCTTAAGGTGGACTGGGGTGGCATTTATATAGGTTCACAGTCAAGACTATGTAGTCTCACTGAATACAGACCAGTTATGGATCTGTAGCTCCAGGCTGCAATAGTAGTAATGGCAATACTGAATACCAGCCATTTTTCTCTAGTTTCAGCTCCCTGTCATGTACAGGGTTTATTTTTGTGGACTGAGAAAGGGCTGGGACATCGATTATCCCAACAAATATATTGATTTTTGCCCTTGGGGTGCCAGATTATAAGAGAAATTGTGGCCATATAGGAGTGTGTGTGTGTGTGTGTGTTTGTACAAACAATGATGCAATGAAGCAAAAGGTATGCACTCTGGTTGTCAGTAGGTTGGCAGATGGAGTGGACATTGGAACTTACCCCTAACCCCTGTGGCAATGCTACCAATAACTCTCACTAGACTAGAATCCCAATGTGAACAGAAAATACCTTACACATTTTGGGTTTTCTAAAGGATTAATGTAATTGTTTTTAATGTTGGTCATCAATCATGCAGGGCAGAACAAAAATTCTTTAACTCAGGCTTTGCACTGACCACTCAGGAAGCTGAAGGAAGTCTCTTGTACCTCACTATAAACTAAAGTAAGGAAAGCATGGACTAAGGAGAGAGCTAAAAGCATTTGCTCGTGCTGAAAGCAATACTTAGATGTTCTTAGTTTGTATTTCACAGAGAAGATGAAACATTGCATGAAGCTGCCTTGATTCTTCAAACAAGACCTTCTTTCCTCCCATGGGAAGATCTATAAAGCAATTTATAAAGTAAGGCTGTAATCACAATCACTTGAACATGCATCCAATTCAGATGCTCCCACCTTAGATTGTGAAGCATCTCAGAATTGGCTGGACAAGCTCTGGAACCACACCATGCCTTTTCCCTTAAGGCTCTGGAACATTGTTAGGCTTGCTCACTAGTCACTGGAGCCTTAAATATCCCTGATAGGGACATTGGCTTAGTTGTGTCACTTTGAACTGGAATTCACATTCCAGCTTGGACAAAAATAGATGAGATTTTATATCAGTCTAATGCAGTGTGATCAGCATCAAGAGCCTGTTTTGAAACTGAGCGAATTCTGAATCTCAATGAGGGGAGCGTCTCCATCACATATCCAAAACAATTCAGTTGCTTCATCTGATTATTAGCTGCTCATAGCTTTAATTCAGTTAGCTCCTGGATTTTTAATGCTAGTCCTTCCATAAGCTCATTGCACAGTTTGGGGGAAAGGTGAGCTGAAATTGAAGAATGTCATTAATGATACTAGTTCCTTATGAATTTTAGAACTCGCTTTTTGGTGGAGTGAGTAGCAATATGAAAGGACAAAATCAAGGGTTATATTACCAGGTTTCTTTCCCCTATGAAGCAATGTAAAACAGAAAAATCATATTTGGTGCAGAAAAATGCTGCGTTGAAGTGTCTGTCCTGAGGGTCAAATTCGAGATTTGAGGGGAATACATATTCTGTGTGATGAATGTGTTTTCTTTCCTGCAGCAGCATTTTTTCACACATATATGTCCTCAGCAATTGGACTTAGAAACTATGTACATGTTTATCTTTGAACGAACGATCTTAAAAACAAAAGCAAAGCACGCAAGATACTGGAGAATTAGGTAAAGAAAATCACATGTGATGGAAATTGCATGCTATGAAAAACAGACATTTTTCACCACTGGGGGGAGTACTTTTGCAAAAGAATGATAAATGTATCATTTAGTTTGACCTTCATTTCTATGATCTAGCAGAACTATCCTCTGGAACACACAATGTCATTCCCCCAAAGATTCATGATCTGAAGATAATGTCTGTGGTTCTCTGGAGACCATATGGGCCCAATACACTTTCAGAGCCAACACAGCAATGGGTTTGCAACTGCCTTCTTATTTCCACAATAGTTTCTCCCATTCAAATGTGTGAAGGAAAGGACATCAATGAAAGCTCATTAACATACTCATTTTAAAAGCAGCCAACTGCCATAAAATGTGACAAAAATCAAGAGCCAGAGAAAGATCATTCCTAATCCTATATGGCCATCACTAGAGTCCTCTGTCCCTCCTGTTTTTAGAATCCGGTTCCTTTCAAAGGAACGGTTGCACTCAAGCGAGCAGTTTTCATGCTTATTCCAGAAGACTCCCCCTCCTCTTCCTCCACCACTGCCTTTTTAGAGATATTGAGTTCAGATTTTAAAAGGGGGAGTAGCAAATTATATAGTTCATGCAGTCTGCATGCAGCAGGATTTTTCTGGAAAAGCTGGCTCCAGTGAGTCTGGCACTCCGTATCATTAGAAATATTTAAAGCTGCTCCATGGAGCCAGGCAGATGGCAATGAACTTATCTGGAACTGCCTTGACTCGGAGGGGGCTGCTGATGTCTTGAACTCGGAAAGCAGTTAAGACAGTTGTGGTGAAGCAGCCAATGCTTTTCTTTCTTTCTTTCTTTCTTTCTTTCTTTCTTTCTTTCTTTCTTTCTTTCTTTCTTTCTTTCTTTCTTTTTGATGTTGACATTTTCAAATATCTGATGTGAAGATTGTCATTTTGAAAGAATCAAAGCCCATAAATCCCACTTCTTCAAATGAAAATTGCTATCAAGTGAATGTGCACATAGAGGTTCAGGCTTAATGGTGTACAAGTCACCCTTCAGGGCTACATAAAGCCATGCTGAGGCCCTTTGTCCCCTAGCACTACCAAAAAAGATGTATTATTCTAACAGATGGAGAGATGTGGTTTAGGGCCTCTCACAATCTGGGGGCCTAACTAAAGCCATTTCCGCCCTACACTGTTCTGCTGTTATTATTCCACTTTCAACATTGTGTGGAATTCTGGGGTTTGTAGTTTACTGAGGCCAAAGAGCTCTCTGGCTGAGAATTCTAAAGGCCCTTCCCTAAACTGCAAACCCCAGGATTCCATAGGATGCTGTAAAGTGGAATAATAGCACTATAACATTGTAGTGCGGAAATGGACTACATCTTCCTTAGTTTGTGTATAAATCTGACCTTGAGTCTGTTCATGGCCCTCCTTACCCAACTCTATCTTCTAATTCTGTGTACCTTCCAACTTCCCGCTTATGCAGGAACAATCCTGATTAATCGTCTGTCATCCCACTTTTTCAGCTGCTTTTAAAATATCCTTTTTTTCCCCTCCTTCCACTTTATCCCTTTCTCAACAGCATATTTCAACTGCTGCAAACTAAGTTCAAAATGTAAAAGTAGTTTGCTCTCCATTAAATTAGCAGGTGGGAGAAGAGAGGTGGAGATGTAAGTCTTGCCCCTTCCATAGACATAAGCAAAGGCAAAGTACTGTAGCCTCTCCTAATTTATCTGCTCTTCCTCAGTAACTTTTGCCATCTTCATGACACTCTGGGGTTGCTTGACCACATGCATCCTGGTTTGCCTTTGTGAATGGTGACAACAATATTCGGCCAAGATGCTTTTGCTGCTGCAAACCAACTGGACTGTCAGTGTAGTGGAACTGCATTGCACCAGGGCTCCAGTTCAATCCCTGACATTTCCAGTTCAAAAGATCAGGACGGAGAGGATGGGAAAGGGACTTTGCCTGAGATACTGTCAGCCCGAGGAGGAAAATACTGAGTGAGACAGAACAATGTGTTCAAAAATACCAGTGGCATCATATGAAACCAAGGCCATTTCCGCACTAGCCTGTTATAGTGCTATGATTCCACTTGCAACATCCTATGAATCCTGGGGTTTGCAGTTTTGGGAGGGGCCATCTGGCCCCTCCCGAAACTGCAAACCCCAGGATTCCAGAGGATATTGCAAGTGGAATCATGGCGCTATAGCAGGCTAGTGCGGAAATGGCCCAAGTCAGTATGTTAATAGGCTGCAAGTAGCTTCCTGAGGCCATATGTTTCCACCCTTCTTGTCTACCTAGCGAACCCATGTTTCATGAACATGGCCCAAATATAATACTTTTTTTTTTGGCCATCTTTATTTAGCAAACCTCTAACCCACTTTTCTGTATTCTAAGCAGCTGACAAAATAAAATATATCGTAATAATGAACGCCATAATCAAAGCAATGGAAAATCCCTTCTAGAAAGTATGATGTATAACAGCAGCAGGTTAAAACAAGTAACCAGGAAGTAAAGCAGCCTTTTACAAGGTTAGCTCAAGGCATTCTGTGTCTCCGTTGACTCAGGCCATTCTGTCTGAGGTCTTTGAACACTATCATTGGTTAAGCTTCTCCTCAAAACCGCAACAAAGCTTCCATGTTACACACACACACACTTCTTACTTAAGCATGCAGTACTCTAGTTTATCTCAGGAATGAATCACAAGGCTGCCCAGGTGTGCAGCATTTTCAAATATATTATGCAGATTGCAGAAACTGGGTTAAAATATTTTGGTGTGGTTTGCAGCTGTTCATAAAGCACATCATGGTAGTCCACAGAACAGTGAGAGCAGCCATTTTCATGAAAGTCCCTGACAATACACATGCATAGGCACATAGCAATTGCTGCCAGCAATAGTTCCACCCTCAAAACAGAATCTAAATTTCCTGAATCCATTATGGTGTCCTGTAATTCTATTCAACCTGTGTTCTTCCCTCCACTGCAAACCCCCCCCCTTACCAAATGCTGCAGGATTTTGTTAAGTTTGCAGTTTGGCAATAGTCTGTCTATACTGGAAAAACATGCAGCCTTCCAGATGTTGCTGGACTGCAACTCTCTGCATTCCTTGCCATTGGCTAGGGCTACTGGGATTTGCAGTCCATCTGGCAAGCTGCACAGTTCCAACACCTGCTCTACTTGGAGCCACTTTAGTGCCAATTTTTCTCCATGTATGAGTAGTTTGATGCCAATGTGATTTCTTGGCAACACATAGCTCACCTGACTGTGCACATGTTCAGGCTGAAAATTTACATACATTTGGCTTGGAAGAAATCCCATTCTGCAGAAAGGGACTCCCTCCAATTAAAGAGAACTAGAATCAAATTGGCAACTAGACCTAAACAGTTACTGGTGGGGCATGTTTTTTCCTGAACTTAACCATAGTAACCTCTGAGTATAGGTATTCAGATCTATGCTTGGCATCAGCTTCTGTAGCTGAGTGCCAAGCTTATGGAGCTGTGGATGTTTCTGGGGTTTTGTTGTTGTTTACATGCATACATTTATTGTCTTGGGTTTCTTTTCTGTTCTTTTTCTTATGTAATACTTTTTTTTTTCCGGAACAATTTATGTTCAAAATGCCCTGACATGTCATTTTTATGCACACCACATCTAAATAACTATAATACCAACTCAGGTGTCTGTGTTACTTCTGCTCATAGAACAGGCAGTGTTCATTTTATTTGGTGATGGGCTTTCCCTCAGGGCTGGGCTGCTGGGTTATTTAATTACATCTATGTCAACATTTTCCACAATTCCACTGATCCCTCCACTGGTGTAGGACAGAGCATATTATAAATCTGCAGAATGGGTTGAATGTGGAGCAAAACAATTAGGGGAGACACCAACAATCTCATGCAGATCTAGTTATGATTCTTTACTTACTAGCAACATATGAACAGCTGGATGCCGGCCATAAAGAAAGTATAGAGAGGAATTTCTCAGGAAACTTTCAGGAATTTAAATGTTGACACCTAGGTCAAGGCAGCAGAGACCCTGCCATAGTGTAAGCAGAAGAAACATCTGAGAAGGCATTCTGCTTTTCTAGTCCTGACATCCTATATGAAAAGCCCTTCCTTAAAGTAACAAATATATTTGCCGCATGATACCAGAGAGATCTGTAGCAATGAACGATGGGCAAACAAAATTAGAAAGGGCATAATTCAAATAAACAAATACAGATCTGATCCAAACAATGGTGTCTTTGATGCATAACCTGGGGCAATGGACCCTGTCATGCACATATACAGCAGCTTCAAGGCCTTCAGATGCAGCTCCCTCAACTCATTATCTTATGAATATGAACTCACATCCCACCACCATAAGCTTTACCATCCCTCCCCAACCTTGTCAAGCAGTGACCATGGCTGGGCAGGCTCCCTGAAACACTCAAGCCTTCAAGCTAGGGTTTATGGTTCCTCCAAGTCCCACTGTCCTCCACAGTAACTCTGGGGGAAAGGCAATAAGGAAAGCTCATGCAGGGAGTCAAAAACAGACCCAATACAAATCAAATCTGAATGTCAGCACATTCTGGACCCAAGCTGAAGGAAGCTGGAAAACAAACATGGCTCTTCCCTTCGGTACCTACCTGAAATGTAAGTACCTTTACAGAGATCCTGTTGCTCCCGCCAATGGAACAAAGCCAGCAAACACTAGGAAAAAGACCATTTTGGTAGTGTCTTCCTCCGTTTGTACTAGCTTTTTTAGAAACAATCGCAGGCTGACCCTCTTCTTGGCAAAATGGCCAAGCCAAGAATTTTTTTTTATGTCTCAGCAGTGTGTACTTTGAGGTTTCATTTTTTATATTGTATTTAAAATGGCACCTATCTATTTTTTGACCTGCCCAGAGAGCATCAGTTGTAGGGCAGCAATATAAATTTCACGAACAAACAGTGATCACACCACTCTTGCAAACTTCAGCACTGTCACTGACTGGTAACATAATTTCTTCAGATGACATGAAGTAGAATCTGGAACTGGCAGAGGAAAAATGAAGCTGGCTTGACCTTAGTAGCAAGCAAGAGAAAAGCAAGCTGAAAAATCCAAATAATCTTAAAAAAAAAAAAAAATCTTTGTTCTTCCACTGTCATTTCTTTTTTAAAGTCAGCTCCTGCAAAACCCAGGCAGAATTCACAGCCAGCATTAAGTCATTGAGAAACAGATGGCAGGCCTGGTTTTCTTGTCTTTGAACAATTTCAAAGCTAAAGCAATATTGTGGATCTGGCAACTAAATATTAGTGCTATGCTGAACAGCCACATTTGAACATCTCAGAGGGGAAAAATGGATGTTTGAGAGATCCAAAAGCCCCCTCACCATTGCACTAACTTTCTGCAGTGGAGGGACTGCATGCTCTTGTGACTCAATAGGCTATGTTGATCGTAGCAATGCTGCTAGAAAGGTCTCCCATGTCAGACAAACTTTTGCTGAAGAGTCTGGCTAAATGTGCCAAACAGCTACAGGGCAGCAGCAGTAGTGGGGGATAACAATAGCAGAGGATCTCAGAGACAATAATTAATACATACATTCCAATATATAACTGGAAGCTGAAGATGGAGAATTTCCATCCTCTCTGCAAAAGCAAGAGCAGGGGCAGACTGTGGCACAGATCTTAAACTGCTAATTTCAAAATTGAGAGTAAAGCTAAAGAAGAACAATAAACAACCATTCTGCCAAAATACAAGCTGAAGAACATTTCAATAAAATATAAAGGTAATATATAAAATAGAGTTCTACTATCAAGCCTAACTGACTAGAACCCAGAAGAACTCTGGACAGAAACCAGGGACATTGTCAGGGAAGAATGCAAAAAGACTCTATCTGCAGTGGAAGGAGGAGGTCTTATCAAATGGATGACAAAATAAAACTCTTCAAGCAGTTAAAGACAGACAAGCAGTAAAAGTAAAAGTTGAGATAAAGAGGATCAGAACACTCAAGTCAACTATTCAGTAACTTACATGCAGAGATGAAGAGAATTACTATAATAATCAATGGAGAGAAATAGAAGATGACAACAGAAAAGGAAGAACAAGAGATCTCTTCCTCAATGTCTGATAAATCAGAAGGAAATGTAAGCCAAGAGGCATTCAAAGACGAACCATTTGAAGATGAACTGACAAGTGGAAACTTCACTCAGAGCACTTGGGAGAAATAAATCATCAGGAACAGATGACACACCAATAGAATTGCTTCAAACTACAGAGGCAGAATCTATTCTAATTCTAACTAAAATCTGTCAACAAATATGGGAAACAAAAGAATAGCCCAGATTGGAAATGCTTAATATAGACACCAATCATCAAGAAAAGGGACCCAGAGATTGCAGTAACCAAAAGACCATTGCATTTATCTCCCATGCAAGGATAGTGATGCTCACAATTCTACAAAAAAAGACTTTTACCATATATGGAAAGAGAAAAGCCAGAAATCCAAGCTGGGTTCAGGAACAGAAGGGGTACTAGGGATCATATTGCAACATTCCTTAGATAATGGAAGGCACCAAAGAATTTCAGAAGAAAATCAGCCTGTGCTCTATAGGTTATAACAAAGCCTTTGATTATATAGATCATGAAAAACTATGGATCACTTTTTAAGAAATAGATGTGCCGAGATATTTGATTGCGCTCAGAACAAGAGGCTACCATCGGGATAGAATATGGAGAAACAGTATGGCTTCCATTTATTAAGGGAGTCAAATAAGGCTGCATTTGATCACCTTATCTTTTAGTTCATATTCAGAACATATGTGAAAACTGAGCAAGACTCAGAGGAAGAAAGCATAAAAATTAGAGAAAGGAATATCAGCATTTTAAGATATGCAGATGATACCATATTACTAGCAGAAAATAATAAAAGCTTGGAATGACTATTGAGGCAGATCAAGGGAGAAAGTACAAAAGCTGGATTACAGCTGAACACTAAGAAAACAAAAATAATGATGATAGAAAATTTACATAACTTTAAAGTTTTAAAGCGGATGATGAAGACATCGAAACAATTCTGTATCTTGGCTGAGTTATTCATCCAAATAGAGACTGTAGTCAAGGAGTCAGAAGAAGTCTATGAAGCTATGAAGAAGCTAAAAGAGATCCTTAAGTGCAAAAATATGTCATTGAATACCAAAGCCACGCAGTCAGATTTGCAATTTCTGTGTGTGGTTGTAAAAGCTTGACAGTGAAGAAAGCTGAAAAGAGAATCAACTTGTTTGGAATGTTATGCATGGACTGCCAAAAAGACAAATAAATGGATGCTAGAGCAAATCATGCCTGAATTCTCCCTAGAAGCCAGAATGACTAAATTAAAGGCCCTATCACACTATGCCTTTCTAGCGCTATTATTCCATGTTAGCTCATGGTATGGAATCCTGGAATTTTCAGTTTAGGGAGGAGCATTTAGAATTCTCAGCCAAGGAGCTCTTGGGCCTCCCTGAATTAGAAACCCCAGAATTCCACAGAATGTTGCCATGAAAGTTAAAGTGGAGTAATAGCACTAGAACAGTGTAATATGATGGGGCCCTAAGGCCCTTGTACTTTGGACATATCATGAGACAATGTGACTCATGATGTGGAGAAAGTGAAAGCCAGTAGGCAAAGGAAGCCACAGCACTGACTTTGCAAGACTTGAACAAGGCTGTTAATAACCAGGTGTCCTGGAGAACTCGCATTCATAGAGTTGCCATATTGTTACTGCAGTTCAGGCCTACCCGGAGATAGCATTTGATATCGTTTTGATATCAAACCATTCGGCTTTCTTCTGCCACCCCACTCCAAGTGTTTGCGAGGCCTCTGGACAAGCACGTAAACAGGCATGGCCGATAATTGCTGGACATTCCATTCTCCACCCAAGCAGGCCAGACACAGCCAGTTCGTTGCTTCAGGGACCTCTCCGGCAAACACCTGGTTGCTTATGCGCGATACTAACAAAAGCTTCCCTGCCCCGAGCAGGTAGCCTCACAAAGCTGTACTAAGCACTCCACATTTGCATACTGGCTACACTATTGTTAATTCGACCCTAAGCCAATCATGCTAAACTCTGACCTTTCCAAGGCTTTGTCCTGCTCCTAAATCACATTGTTCTCACCAAGTAAGGTATGGCCTGCAGTCACAATTCACCCTATAAAAACCCCTGATTCCGAGACCTTCCTCAGATCACTCCCGAATTCCAGACCACCTTGCTGCCACTTTGTTCGGTGAGCTCCCCTCAGCAAACCGCGCTGAGCTTCTTCTCTGCACCCCAACATCGATCTCAAACTACAGAACTATGAGACAGGTGTCGTATCACCCATTTCCCTCTAAAAATCTCTATTTCCGATTCCTTAGTTAGCTGTGTGACTGTGGTGTCTTTAATATTTGTCTGTATTTAATAAAACATCATTTTTGCTATTTTAAACCATCTGACTGTTTGACTGATCTGACCTCATAGACGCTGGGTTGCAAGATCCTGCTAAGTTACCCTGCCTCTCGCTAGCTTTAGTGAGTGCTCCAGTTAATTTCCCCCAAGTCATTGTTGTTGTTGTTTGGTTATTTGGGTACCCCTCCCGGGACCCCCAGAGATCAGGGTAACAATATGTCAAAGTTAACTGAGCACTAGTTAACAACAGTAAATATTTATGAAATCATGCTCCTATATTTCCTTTCCATGACAGTAAATGCAACCAAGTTTTCATTTCAAGTCAGTCTCACACTGAACATAGTTGAAGTCTAGCACACAGTTCTACCTGGCTAAAATCCAATGAATTGGTTATTCACTTGCCCAAGATAGTAGCTGGGTAGAAATTATGTCAGAATTTGCAAGATGGTGCCACTTCTGTCTCCACCCAGCTTTGGTCATATACTCACCAAACAAACAAGCAAACACCTTTTAACACCATTTCTTTCAAAGCAACATTATGCTAAACATCTGCATCATATCTGTTCAGAAGGGAGTTTTGCCCATTTTGCATATGCACAAAGTCCGCAATCTTTGTTTTGCATTGCATCCACACATTCAGGTAATACACATTAAGCTCTTATCATTATGGTAAGCCTAAACCTGAGCATATTCACCTAGGAAAATCTCTCAGAGTTGAATGTATATTCAAAGAAATATGCAGAGATCTGTGTGGTAAACTTGCCACTGAGAATATGCCTATCTTCTAAGCTGAATGTGTTTTAATGATTGTATCTCATGATTGTGTTCCTGTCACCTCATTCCCAATTCTATCAATTATAATTTGGGTGCTGAGAATTCTTTGAAGAGATATGCAGCCTCTTGTCTTAGAAATATGGTTCCTAGGATTTCCAAGGGAAAAGAAATGAGCAATAGACAGGTTTAGGATCTGATGTTATTCACTTTGTTAGCCTTATGCTAGCCAAATGTGGACTATGTTGTATGAGAAAGAGGTTTAACTTTTTCCCCTCACCAAACAAACAAGCAAACTATGATCCTGATCAGAATCTGGGAGTCCTGCACCTGCTGTCTGTAGTGGAAGGGACTTTTCATTGATATCAATGGGAATCTCTTCCTACTTCCAATATCAAGCAGGAATCTGATTCTGACT
The DNA here is from genome assembly GCA_948474755.1 of Ctenosaura bakeri. Lineage (NCBI taxonomy): Eukaryota > Metazoa > Chordata > Lepidosauria > Squamata > Iguanidae > Ctenosaura > Ctenosaura bakeri. The sequence continues at coordinate 174,570 of CAOLHI010002164.1, forward strand.
ATTGGAGAGGTCAAAGCGTTAAGCTGCATTCCTTATCCTATGACCTTGATCTGCCTCTCTCTGCACCCCCCCCCAGCATACACATGCTTTTATTTTATTTTATTTTTTGTAAATTTCCTTAGCCCTTCACATAATGCTACATCTGGTTTGCCTCTGTATCAGTGGTAGCAGATATGTCAGGGGGAAAAGGCACTTTTCTGGACGTTTGACTTTCTCTGATCAGACTAAGGTGTGGATCCACAGCCCTTCCAGTCAACGAGGGACCAGCCCTATCCCTTGCTTCTCCCTGGCTGTCAACAAAGAAGAGGTGTTCTCTCTCCCGGGTATAGCAGCATATTCAACATCTGAAAGCTGTTATCCCATGTCCCATCACCACTCCACCCTTAATAATCTTTTTTCCAGCCAACAGTACCTAATCCCTTCAGGATCTCCTCATGTGTTTCTATTCTGATGTGACTGCAATATGTTACGTTCTATTGTATCCAGCCCAGTGGAATCACTTGGAAAGAGGAAGGGTAGACAATGTGGGAAGGCAATGGTGGCCCTCAACAGTGAAACCCTTCCCTTTAATGAAATGCGCACAATGTTCTCAGTCTCTGAAGCATTTGCCAGATGAAACATAACCCAGAGCTCATTTGGGACATTATTGTCTCAGTATATGTGAATGCTGCAGCATGATGCATCCGGAAATAAACAGCACTGCATTCAGGAGATGGGCTTACTTTGTCAGTTTTTTAAAAAAACTGCTTCAGAATGATCTGTTATAATTCTATTGCTATGCACTCCTTAAACACCATGCTATATGATAAGAGGTCTAGAAATTATGCTGAAATGAATGAATGTGGAAGTCTTGGCCACATCTTCAGAAGATGAATCTATACACAGAGCTAAGCAGTTGGGACTCACTCTTTCCATTTCCCTTCTTTACACAGACATAAAGGCAGGTATTCCATCCCCTTACATTTGCCAATCTCATATTAAGCAGTCAAGGCTAAATCACATGTTCACAGATAAGCCCTTGGCGCACAGAGTAACCACTGTGTGCTATTCTGGCAGAACAGCTGTATGGAGCACTTCACTACGGAGCAAGCAGAATGTTCTGTCCAACTTACAATGAGGTCAATTTTTATTTCATTTCTGTAAAAACTCACCCCATCAACAGTGCCTCAGCAGTCAGGATTCCTTTGTGAGACACCAGCCATAACACACACTGAATTTGCCACTTGTGGAAAACCAGTTGCATGAATGGGCCAGTTATACTCCACATCCCAAGTTCTGCTGGTCATCTCTTGTTGTTGTTATTGTTCTTGTTGTATATCCTCCAACTGTCCCAGTTTGGCAGGCACAGTCTTGATTAATCCTGTCATCCCATTTTACAGCTACTTTTAGAATGTCCCATTTTCTTTCCCTTCCTTCCCCCTTCCCCCTTTGTCCTCAGCTTCCTTCAGTCACTGCAAACTGAGTTCAAAAGGCAGAAGTAGTTTTCACTCAGTTAAACAGCTGCAGCTTCTTCTGGCTTGTGTGTTCTTCCTCAATAATTTTTGGTATCTTGACCACACTTCAACATCGCTTGGCCACACATGTCCCAATTTTTATCTGCAAAATGTTGAAGAGTATGTTGTCCCTGCTGTTGCCTTTGTTATTGTTATTTGCCTTTCTCTACCACTAGGAATAAGGCGATTTTTTCCTGCCGTACAATGTTAAAATAGACAGCATCTTCTGAAGAGCATGCTCTACTCTTTGAAGAAATGTTCTCAGGTAGCCACATAGTGAGTATCTAATCACAGCATGTGTATTTAGCTTGTAGGACAGCCTTTAGTAAATGGTAGGTAGTCACTGATGTGGCACCAATGGGAAGGTGAATAGTCATCTTATCTTATCCCCCATAAAATGCCTCTGAGGAAACACTATGATCCCCTTATGTCCTGTCATTCTCAGGCTCACAGGTAATATTTTGAAAAACTGCTCCTTCGTTGCAGACTTTTCCAAACATTCTATAGACTTAACCATATTTTATAATTATATATGGGGTCCCTGCTTCACCTGCAGTCTCCTGTGCAGTGATGCTGCAACTTAGGCTAGTTCCACACTACAATGTTATAGTGCTATTATTCCACTTTCAACATCCTATGGAATCCAGGGGGTTGCAGTTTAGGGCAGGGGACATTTAGAATTCTCAATCAGAGAGATCTTTAGCCTCAGGAAACTAAAAACTTCAGAATTCCACAGGATGTTGAAAGTGGAATAATAGCACTATCACAAGGTAGTGCAAAAATGGCCTTAGATTTTTAAAAAATAAGGAGGAAAAAGTAAGCAGGGGAGAATAAAACCTTGCATATTGTTGTAAGTCAGGGATAGACAACTGGAACACAATTGGGGACAAATGGACTGCCAAAAATAAATGGGGGGAAAAAATAACAAGAATCTACTCCTAGAATTTAAAAAAAAGGCTTTTCTCAAAAAAAATATATGTTAGAGTACAGGAGGGCCTTCAACTCAAATAAAAAGAGCATTGTTATTCCTGGAAGTTTTTTTTTCCTTGCCATTAATACTAACCCACCCACTCTTGCAGCAAAAATGGTGAGACTGCCCAAATATTATAATTTTTGATGGAGGCTTTCTCCCGGTTCCACCACTCGCACATGCTTGTCTGGTGAGGATATATGAGAGAGCCTTCTCAGTGACTGCTTCAAGGCTATGGAACTCCCTCATAATAGATGCTCACTTAGCCTCCTCTCCCCCTCTGCCTTTTTTTTCCCCAGCGAGCATATCATCATCATCATCATCATCATCATCATCATCATCATCATTTTAACATGCCTTCAACTCGTAACTGACTGCAACAGAAGGTTCTTTTCTAGGAGGGGTGTGAAATCTTATATTACATTTTGAATTGTTTTAATTTTGATGTTTTAATTGGTTGATTCATTTAATTAATAAATCTAAATAAATAATGCATTAAACATCAAGAACAGTTGTGCAAAGTAGGCTGTTTAAATAGAAAACACCAAATCTCAAAAAGGAGGAAAAACATATGTAGACATACAGCTTTTGAGACAGTGTTCTCATCCCTAGATTCTTCTTTCTCACCCTGAGGACTATTGAAGCAGATCTGGGCCCTGAGGACTGCCCATCCTAATGGTAAAGTCAGGCACGTGACTACTCTGGTAAAGGATGACTTTGTGAAGATTCTGCCATCTGTCTAAGTACACCATTATGAGCATGGTGTGGTAGTCAGCTTGTGTTCTTGATTAATGTTGTTGTTGTTGTTGTTGTGTGGCTTCAAGTCTTTTCAAACTTATGGTGACCCTAAGACAAACCTATCATGAGGGTTTTTGAGGCTGAGACTGTCAATTGTATCCAGGGTCACTCAGTGGGTCTCCATGGCTGAGCAGGGATCTAACCCTAACCTCCAGGGTCATAGTCCAACACTCAAATTGCTGCATCATGCTGGGAATTCTTGGTTAATGTACCAGGAGCCAAAAGCATACAAGACTTCTTGGCCCTTTGGAGAAGAACAAAAAAAGGCATTTCAAGACATACAATTTTTGTCACCCCTGTACAAACCATATAATTGTTATGTGATGCACTGGGGTCCCTATAACTTTAACAGTTGTGTAGGAGGAAGGAAAAAAATAGAAGCTATTCTTCACTTCATGACTTCTTACCTCAGTCAGATTTCTCTCTTCTGCCTCAGAGGTGCAGATGCCTTGCATCAACAATAAAAGAAGCCTCCAAGGTACACTAGTAATGTGCAGTCTTGAAGGAACAGTCTTTGTCAGGGCACCGAGTTCTGTATTCTTTTTCACATGTTAATTGCAAGACAATAGAACACAGTGCCCCTGACAAAATGCCTTTGCCCAAAATGAATTAAGTCTAATAAACTCTTCATTTCCAGTGCATCTTAGAGGCTTTTTCTGTTTTTGTTTTTTGCACTGATGGTCTCCTTCCTCTCCTTTTTCTTCTCTTCTGTATCTCAGTGTAGAACACCATCTGTAAGCAAAACTACTTTCCATACGATTAATGCTTACCTCACCAGCAAAAACTGGGCAGTGCTGCTAGTGTGATTTAAAACTGTCCAAATGATGTGTGTGATTTAGGGTTGTCAGGTCTTAGGGTACTGAATGAAGTCATAGAGAACTGCTGTGCTCCTCTGGACATGTGGGGGAAAGACAAATCTCAGAGCAAGCAGCACTGCAGGAGGTGAAACTTTAATTACTGTATCTCAGACTGGCTTTAAAGTCTGGCATGTATCTTTATCCCTTCCCAGCTGATACCAGGGCCCTCTGTCTCAGCATGTAAGGTATTGCATGTGTTTTGTACTTGTGCAATGTCAACACATCAAAAAAGTCGGGGGAAGGGCAGGGGAAGGGAAAGAAAGATGGTGGATGTATGCACTTGAAGCTATTTTGCCTTTTGGAGCAAGATTGGGGATTCAGTGCCAGTACTGCAACTCATGAGCCTTCTTGTTGTACAAGCCCTGGCAGAAGTGGTGAAGAACCAGGAGGAGCTCCAGGTGAACTAAAAGGGAGCCTTCCACAAACTCTAGAAGCAGCATCAGTGTAAGAAAAGCTCTCTATGTGTCATGGATGCTGTATATGAAGCCAGGTGAGATGCAGCCCCTAAAGCAGTGCTACTCAGAGTGGTGGTCTATGGACCAGTGCTGGTACTCAAGCCATTGGCTGCTGGTCCCTGGTGAGTTTTCAAGAAGGAAGGAAGGAAGGAAGGAAGGAAGGAAGGAAGGAAGGAAGGAAGGAAGGAAGGAAGGAAGGAAGGAAGGAAGGATTGTAACCAATTGGCACAAAGATGGTGCCACTCCCTCTCTTATTGGGACAAAAAATTGCCAGTCCTGAATATCAGATAGCTTGGAAAGCATTGATTTAGAGGGAATGGTGGCAGCTACTGAGCAGATTTTTCAGCCTGTCCATCTGCCAGAATATAGTTTCCTCTCTCCTCCCCAGCTTTGGGTTGTCAGATTAGACAACTGGCTGAGTTTTAGCTAAACCCTGGGTCCATTTATTTAGCTTGCCCTCATCTCCATTTGGCCAGTCAGCTGACCTGGAAGTAGTTCTGGCCCTTGCCTGCACCACACCTATAACTTCACAATGACCTGCCTTCTAATCTCAGATTTTAGTTCTGAAATCTCAATGAATTGAGTGCTGATGACCTGGCAACCTTAGCCTCTTCCATGCTGTTTATAAGTCTATAAAGTTTGTATTCCTGGTAGCAATCATGCTGACAGTGTAGCATAAAGAAGAGGCTAAGAAGTCTCCATGGGAATGGGGAAAAAAGGTAGCTAATCCCCATCTCTAGCCATCTGCATACTCTGTAGTTTCTATATTTATCTGATTCCATAGCATATCCCCAATCCGCTGCTGGCCTATATTACATATTAGTCCAAGGAATTATAGCCCCATTGCAATTCAGAACTCAAATTTAAAAACAAAAGCAAAGCACTATGCCTGTCTCAGGTTGTGAAATCCTCTTTCTATAGGCTCTTGACACCAGGAAGAAGGGGTTCAGTGGTGTGGAGAAGATGGCTTGGCCAAAACTCAGGGCTTTGATGTGTGTGCTTACAGTCTTGGAATTTAAGATGCAATTGTGTATTTAATGCCCCACTGTTCCTCAGCTTGGCATGAGCTCTTTATTCCTTCATTGCCCCTTGGATTGCTTTTCAGTTCATTACCTCTACCTTTCTGTCATATGAAATGAAACAACAAAAGCTGCTTTTTTTTTCTTTTAAATTTTAAGGAGCTGGTCTGGCTGTTTTGGAGGGCAGGACCTGGTTGGCACCAGGCTGTTATAGCTGAAGGTGCTGACAAGCCCGCAGTTATGCAAGAGTTCAGCTGGCAGAGGTTTCAATTTGTTAATAGTGTGTTCTAATATAGCTCCTGTCCTTTCCTCCACCATCAACATCTCAGAGGGGGAGGGATGGGATATGGGAAATAGCAAGCGACTTAAGAAAGATCGGTTCCTAGCAACTTCACTCCATGCATCTGATGAAGTAGAATGAAGTCTACAAAAGCTTATGCTACCAAGTTCTTTCTCTCAGTTAGTTTCAAAGGTGCTACAAGATCCCTCTGGAAACATTTCAGAGGAACACATTTTAAGTAGGAAGGGGAAGGGACTTTCACAGAAAAGGGGCAGACAGCAGCTGAGTTGACAATATAATGGATAGGCTGTGTTAAAGGGTCAAATGTAAAATGAACACACTAAATTATGGCACCACAAGACTGTGCAAGTGTTTGGGTTATATTTCTCTTATCAGCAGGCAGAATGGAAAGACAGAATGACCACAGATATAGGCTGCATACATTGGGCGTGAGAGAATTGTACAGCCTTTCCAGCTGTTGCTGCACTGCAACTCCCAGCATTCCTCACCATTAACTGGAGGACCAAACTTGGGGGATAAGTGTGTGTGTGTGCGTGTGTGTGTGTGTAGTATATTTGATTCTGTTGTTCTAAGATGAGGCTTCAGGGAAATGCAGAATTGACTGAAACAAACTGAAAGGACAGGTGCAACTAAAATGGTTGGGGAAAGGAGGAAGTTTCCTTGATCATTCAGTGTGTGCGTGTGTAGAATGAGACAGTCACCAGAGAAAAGATGAAGTGGCTACACAAGACTGAAAACTCAGCTTGGCAACTCCCTGGTTTCTGAAACTTTTTACAATCCTGCTCCCAAGCCATCTTCTTGACCCCCTAAGTTTCACAAGTTTCTGATTCAGATTTCATTTTTAAACTGAAACTGGAAGCACACTTAATTCACACATTGACAGGGGAATATATGATTCGCCAAAGGTATAACTTGTTAGCTTTTTGCAGTAAAACTACAAGGCCTAGTGGGTACCTTAAGGACTGACAACCTTATAAACCATGTAAATAAGGGAGAAAAAAAGTTCCCAGAACTGGTGTGCTGCAGGACTTTGGTGGCTGCATGCAGGCTGCACTTTACTTACACCTGCTTTGTACCACCTCATAACCAAAGATCTCTGTCCAGTTCACAAAATTTGGTGAAGTAGACTTTTAGCCACAAAGGCTTTTGCCACTATAATTTTGTTGGTCTTTAAGGTGCCACAAGATTATTTGTGGTTTCTTTATAGTGCAATCAGATTGTGAGCAGGATAGCCCTGCCAGTTTTGCCCAATGATGTTCCCCAAGCTTTGCCCACTCACTTATGGCTCAAGACTGGTCTTGCATTTTGTGACCAGTGATGACATCTCTGGGATTCTACTGTATTGGTATCTAATGTATCTGTTAACTGCCGGAGCCAAGGCAGTGTAGGAAGTCTTGGTACCCTTTTATTGATAGAGAGAAGTGAGATCAAGGTTGGACCAAGTTTGGAGCTTCTTTAAGATGAATGAAAAATCATGATTTTCAGGGAGCACAGTAGTTTGCTCCAGCACAGACCCCTACATCCAACTGTTAGTGCAACTAGAGTAGACCCACTGAATCAATGGGATTTATGTAAGTATTGATTTTCCATTCAGCAACTGATTCAGAGGGTCTATAGCTGAAGCTAGCAATTGGATTTATGCAAGAATCTGGAAATGACTGAACTGGAAACTTGCTTTTATTTTAACCCCTCTAGCTGTATCAGCATTCCATATCATATGGATTTGCAAAATACATTCAGTCATGTACCTAAAGCATAGTTGTGCACAGCTGCAAAGATGTGTGTTCAATTATTCAAATAGTTGATTAGTCACATAGCTAGAGCACTTCAAATGCAACATACATTGATTGGCACTGATTCAGCTGTTCACTCAACTGGGACTTGTCCCTGTTTTCTCAAACCTGTTCCTGACAAATCATGTCATAGACTAGCATCTTTTCCAGTTCTCATAGGGGTTGGCTCTGGCTGTCTGAGAAAACAGAGACAAGAAGGATCCCATGGAACCTTGAACTAACATTTCATATGGCCTTATTTTTCCTTTCAGACAGATTTTGGGGCTGTTTTCAAAAAAACAAATATTGGTGCATTAAACGCACACTCACACACGCACACACACATACACACACAAATTTGCTAGATTTTTCTCCATCTTGGCTGCTAATAACCTATAATATACACACCCCAATTTTTGCTTAATGCATTTCAGTTACAGCTCTCTGAAAGTAAACACAATCACTGTAAGATTAAACTCTCACAACAGATTTTGCATTCTTTTTTCTTTTCTTTTTTTTAAAAACAACCTTATAATTCATAGAGGGCCAAAAATGATTTTAAAATAAACTAATGTTAAGCTAGTCCTGCCCAGGAAAGGCCATAGCTGTTGGATCAGACAAAGCTAGTACCATGCAGTCTGAACCACAGAGTCCACCTGGGCCTCCACTGACAGAAGTGGAGGAAGAATACTCTCAAGCTACATATCTGCTCCCTCAAGAGGAGCGCAGCTCTATGAAAGTCAGGGCACGCCCAGTTCTCAGCTCTGGAAACCACCAATCCACAGAGCCTCCATCCTACCAGGATTTGCAGGCTCACATCCAGACCATTACAACATCCTTGTACTCATCTAGAACCTGTATAGTGTCAAGTGACCCCAATGATAAGGAAAAGTAGGGCTGAGTCATCAAACTGATGGTGCCAAACCCCAAAACTCCCAGTGGCTTCATATAGACATTCAGCAGCCTGGGAGACAAGATGGAATCCTGTGGCACCCTACAGCTTCCATCTCATCTGATGGAAATGATCCAGTACAATGTCATTATCAATGGTATCAAAGGCTGCTAAGAGAGTGTCTCACTCAGAGCAGGTAGTCAGTCAGAGCAATTAAGGACTTTTCAGCACTGTGCCCTGGCCTGAACTCAGACTGAAATCATTCAAAATAATCTGTTTCCTCCTACAATGTCTGAAATTGCCAGCCACTGCACACTCAAGTACTTTGCCCAAATAGGGGATGTCAGTGAAATGGCAATAGTCCTCAGCTATTTGTGGTCCAGGGAGGTCCTCTTAAGGAGAGGATATACTCCTTCAAGGCAGCAGGTACTTTCCCCTGATATAATGAGGGATTTACTCTTTCTAATCAGCTAAGAGCCTATGCTACCCTGTTTCTTAGCTGGATGAAAGATGGAGCAAGTTTATTTAGATGAAGTAGAACACAACCCAGCAGCTCCAAATTACAAAAAAAGTGATTCCATGTAAACATCAGGAAGAATTTCTTGACTGTAAGAACTGTTTAAGAGTGGAATAGGCTGCCTCAAAACATAAGGGGCTTTCCCTTGGAAGTCTTTAAACAGAGTTTGGATGGACATCTCTCAGAAGTGTTTCAGTTGTATATTCCTGCATGGCAGAGTGTTGGACAAGATGGTTCTTATTATTCCTTCTGGCTCTACGATTCTTTGATTCTGTTCTGTGATTCTAAGTAAATTCCCAGTTCAGATCTCAGTTCTGTCATTTTGGGGAACACCTTGGATAGCTTCTTTAAAGTACGTACTAAAGCTCAAAATGGATACACTGCTTCACAGACATGGAAACCACAAACTGCCATGGCAAGTTGTTAGGATTGCAACTAGATATGACACCAGAAATACTTTAAATACTTGAAAGTGCTATATGAGTGTTTTATTAATGTTTCTATGCTATCTTTTGTACATTTACTTGAGACTAAGTCCCAGTAAAATCAGGTGATCTGAGATTTAAATCCAATTGACAGAGTAGACAGATTGACTCAGTGGTACTGTAATGAACGTTGAATGAGCAAATTCCTGTTGATTTAATGGTTTTCCTCTGGTTGGGATTTGTTGTTGTTAACTGCAATCAAGCTGACTTCAACTTAGGGTGATATTAAACATTAAATGTAAAGAATTGAGTGACAGAATTCTCAGTAGACATTGGTGTCCCATTTGGTGGGAGGAAACTGAAATGAAACAGAAAATCAAGTGTCGTCACCAGCAAATCTGGCACACTGCCATCACAAGACGGGCTATGCTGAACCACAGTTCTCTTAAGACCAGGAAGCCATGAGGCCTTTCTGCCTTTCTCTCCAGTTTATTGTTTGTTTCCAATGAAAACATTTAAAACTGTAAAGACATAACTAACACACATAAATCCCATTTATTTATTTATTTTTATGAGAACTGCATTTTGACCAAAATGGTATCCAACATTTTAAATTAACATTTGTACTTAACTCTTCCCCATTCCAAATATCTTAGGGGCCAAACTCAGTGAGAATGTGTAATCAGAAGGTGAGTGCAATGCATCTGAGCAATACCATTTGCAAATAAAGCTGTGTTCACTTTCTGATGATCATTTACAAAGCAGCAGGAGGTAAGAAAAGATCAAGGCTAGGACCATAGGAGATTGTTTGACCCCTTAAGTAGCATGGTTTCTAAGCTAGAAGCTTGTCTCATGTTGATTCATCCTTAGCCCATTAAACAGAAGATGGTTCTTCCCGTCTAAATACATACAGCCTATTTCTCTCCAGCATTTTGCAGCAAATGCCATTCTTTATGTGCAAGAAGATATTTTTCTTCTTGCCCTTTCCACTGTGCTTCCAGATCCAATGGAAAGCCCAGAATGATTGTTACCTTGTTACCTTACTTTCTATTCCCTTCCTCCCATTGGATACTAGACAGCTGATCCATTTACATTTCCTTCCATATTCCCAGAAGTGTGAAGTGCCATGAAAAGAGAGATCACCTTTGATCCAGGCCTTTTCCGTTCTTCCAATTAGTCATATCTCTCCATTCACTTGAATGTAGCCATCCCTCCAGAAGTCAACTCTCTGGATTACTCAACAAGTGCAAATACCAGACATATACATTATTATCTTGCATAAAGCTCCAGATGTTTCACATCTGCCTTTACACTTGTTGTTATCCTGCCAAATTGCTGAGTCTTCATGGCAGGTTTACAGTAAAGAAAGATTGTAGCTGTAAACAGTTTTACGACAGGTTGACATTATAGGCATATGGCTCTTCGCCTGCTCTCTTCAAGGCTCTTGACTCTTCAAGGCTCTTGACTCCACCACGCCTGGCTATTCACAGACCTGCAGAAGAAGTAACCTTTGAGCCTAGCATGTGACCACACAGGTCCTCCACTTGCAGTAAACCTGCAAAATGGAAATGGCTTTTTATCTATAGGATATGGAGCTTCTAAATTAAATGGCTTGAGATAGAAATACAAGATGGCAGCATGAAAGGTTGACCAGCACAGGATGGGTAGAACAGGGCATGGAGCCTGTTTAACAGGTATAGACATGATGGAATTCCACCCCTGAGTGAAAGGGAGTAGGAGGGTCTTGGTGGAGACCCATTTCCAGGACTGAAGTCTCCTGGAAGGACTTTCCTCTAAATCTGAGTTCTGAGAAAACATGTGAGAGAGCCTTCTCTGGTACAACATCTGACTAGAGACCTGATTGGTATCATTGCAGCCCCAAGGAGAAACATGATCTTTTTTTAATTAAAACTTTTGAAACCTAATTGATTTTATGAAAACATACTCTTATATGATTTTCAACTGATTTTATCTGTTAATTTGTTTAACTTGTCTATTTGTTTAACAGGTTTTTAGACTATTAATTTTTATTGCTTTAAATTCTTAATTCCTTAAATTTTTATTGCTTTCAATTCAATACTTTTATAACTATTTAAATAGATTTTTCTGTGTTCGCTGTGTCCAAAGATCCCATCATCAAGGACAGGATCTAAATGTTTTAATAAATAAACATCTTAGTTGCCTACTGCTTAGTGGCAATTGGTGATCAAGTTCTATAGCTGTGTTAATTTGATATGATACACTGAGGCCCTTTTCGCACGGCGTTTTTGAAGCGAAAGGGACCCTTGAGCGTTGCATAAATGTGAGGAGCGGTCTGCGTGACGAACTCACATTTACGCAACACTCAAGGGCCTGACGCGGACCACGCACACATCTTTTCATTTTCAGCTCAAAGCCGAAAATGCTGCATGGTCGTGCATTGCTCCGGGGCCTTGCACGCACTTACCTGGCGTGTGGTGCCTTGGGAGCCGGGCAGGTTGTGCGTCCCAGGCTGCACTGCGAACAGAAGAGGTGGGGCGCTTGTGCGAGGAGGAAGGAGCTGCGGAGCCGAAGCAGCAGGGACGCGGCAGCGTTCCTCCCAAGCCTTCTCGCGCGAGAACCCCAACCCAGCAGCGCGAAATGGTAAGGTGCGAAAAGGGCCTGAGTTCAATTTGTGATTTTTTTAACGCTGACCCATGCATATATGCATTTTAAAAAATGTAGTCAGCTGAGATGGTAGTCTCACTGAGTAGCTGCTCATGAGAAGCTGTTCACACTTATGCCATTTCCGCACTAGACTGTTATAGCACTATTATTCCACTTTAAACATCCTATGGAATCCTGGGGTTCGCAGTTTAGGGAGGGGCCAGCCAGCCCCTTCCTAAACTGCAAACCCCAGGATTCCATAGGATGTTGAAAGTGGAATAATAGCGCTATAACGGTCTAGTGCGGAATTGGCCTTAGGCTTTTCCTTCCAAATGCCTGCATTTGACATGCAGACATGAGCATGGCCAGCTGACAAGGAAATAGGCAGCTGTGGCAGGTCAGAGGACCCCATTCTATCCTCCAAGCATTTGTCAACACATGGATGATACCAATGGAATGACTATGGTGTCACTTCATTCCTGGGCACAGGGGGATAGAGGATGATCAGGTTGCAATCTGCAACTAGAGGCTCATGCTGTACTGGGGACGGGCAACATGCCATACAGATATCATTAGACTACAGCTTCCATCATCTCTTACCACTGGCCATAACGGCTAAGGATGATCGGAGTTGCAGTCCAGCAACATCAGCTGGACTTCTAATTCTCCACTTTGCCTTATACCTTTACATTATCTGATTATTGAGCTGGTAGATAAAGGAGTTGTGTGCGTGCGTGTGTGTCTTTAAATCTCCTGTCCACTTAAGGGGACCCCATGAATTTCATGTTGTTGTTGTTGTTGTTCTTATTGTTGTTGTGTGCCCTCAAGTTGTTTCCAACTTATGGTGACCCTAAGGCAAATCTATCACAGAGTTTTCTGCAGCTGAGAATGTGTGACATGCCCGAGTGGTTTTCCATGGCGAAGCAGGGAATTGACCCCTGTTCTCCAGGGTCATATTCCAATGTTTAAACTTCTTATTTTCTCCCTAGTGTGTTCCTGGTAAAGGTGAAAGAAAAATAAACCAGGTAAGAACAGGTAGGAGAAGCAAAAGCTGCTTTGTCAATGAATTTCTGGGTATATCACACATCTCCAAATTTCAAACAGATTTAAGATTTGTTTGACTCAAGTCAGTATGGGATTGCTGCTTTAGAGGCACATTAATAGATAAAGCCTCCAGTTTGAACATGCGCCAATTATATGGAAGTCATTAATAGTCATACTGAATGACGAAACATATTTTTAGCCTCTGTGGCAAACACTCAAATGAAGCAATGGCCAGAAATTCAAGAAAGCTGATAAATTGTAAATGTGAAGAAAGGAACTTTAAAACATGGCAAATAGCATCAACTTGGGTTTTGGAAGAACACCATAACCTTTTTCGCAAAATCAAATGACCAGGCAATGCCTTTTACTGAGAATGAGTAAGTACTAAATTTTGGATAAACTTTTCAGATCTCCATATGTCATCAGGGAAGATGTTACAAAGTGGGGAGAGAGAGCCTGATGTGTTCTTGAAGTCTGCCTGAGGTCAGAGCCAGATGGATTGGAGAAAGAACAGACTTCAGTCTATAGGTTTTGCTCCAGGAGAGTGCAATGTATAGTCTTTCAGATTTTCTTGGTCTGCATTTCACATAATCTGTCACCACTGACTTTGCCAGCTAAGGCTAATGGGATATAGCAGTCTAGCAATATCTAAAGGACCACACACTCCCTACCCCTGCTCTCCTATATGCCATCCTGATTACTCCTAGGGAAGGCTGCAATGAACAAAAGCAAAATAGCTGATTCTGCAGTTAAGAAAATGTGTAAAATCCAGTTGTTATTCCCACAGCCTTGATTTTTCTGTATAGGAGAAACAAGCAAGGTCATAAAGGAAGTGCAAAATATTGGAAGGTGAAGAGAGAATGGCTCTGGGGAAAACAAACGAGCCCACACAGAGCTAAATGGAGGGGGGGACTTCATCCTCCATTAATTTGGTCTTTGATCTTTTGTCTCATGACCATTCAGACAAGTGCCTTGAATACTTACTACACTTCCTTTGTCCAGCTAGTGGGCAAAGTGGAGGTCAAGTCTGTTAAGAGCCAACTCACCTCTGACCACCCATCAAGGAACAGTTACAAGAACAATGGTGTGAAGGATAGGTTAAGTTCACATTCTGAGGAATCATTCCAGAGCACCTAGAAGCAGAGGAAGCAGTATGAATCGGGATGGAACCAATGTTGACAGTTCTGTTTATGTAGGGTGGCCAGATGCAGAAGATGTCCTGGGCTTTAAATGGATGTATAGAAGCAAAGACTTTCATAGAGGATTGGCTTGTCATGTTGATACAGGAGCCCTGTCCTTTTTATCCACCCTAGTCTTGTGTGACTCCCCATGGCTGTCAAATTGGTATATACTAAGAAACATTGTTTAGATATCTGATCTGGAAGAAAGAGAATAACATGTTAGAACAGACATATTAGCTGGGAAATTGTTTGTATCTTGCACTTGTTTAAGGTTCCCAGTGGAAGCAGTTGGATATTTTTGTTTGATGTAGAATGGACATACTTCGCTCAAGATCATGGAAGTACATGTGCACACATGGTACTACAGCACAGGCAGATGTGCATTTATGGCCAAGGTATGCCCTTCTGCCCTTGCTGAAAGTGGCAGCAGTATTCCTTTTCTTGCGTACCTGGTTCCACAGCATTGCTGTTCAACAAAAGAATCACAAAGTACAATCAGTGCATAAGTGCACACGCGGAGGGAGGTTTATGCTAAACAACCCTGACATATCTCAGCCATTGTCTCCCTCACTGATGTGTAGCCTAATTTTGGGGTGTGAAGAGGGAAGGCAATACATTTCATATGCTTCACTTTCTGTAACACTAATCAAGAAAGAGGTAATGTGTGAGAGATTATAACAAAAAAATTCTGTGGCACTGCATGTCGGTGTTTACTACTTTTACTTTCTACTCTTACTCTCTTGCTCCCTACACTTACTCTCCCTACTCTTGTTGACAGAAAAGTCTTAAGGGTGGAGTTGGACATGGCCTATGAGTTTCACAACATACCCCAAACTTTCTAGATGATGTGGGAGTGCAGTTCTCTTCACCATTGACTATGTTGACTAGGATTGATGGGACTTACAGTCCAACAACTGCCAGAAGTCTGCAATAATCCCACCCCCATCTTAAAAGATTCTCTCTTCTAAGGCCTTGTTCATCGTCTCCAAGCAAAGCCCAGGCTCATAGAGAAACACAACATCTTCTTTCCCTCTCTCTTCTACCCTCCTTTTCTTATTTTCCTCCACACTTTTTAAATTTAGTTGTAAGTTCCCCCAGGTGACAATGATGAATGTAGAGAATAGTGTTCCTGTGACTTTGGAAAGTGGAAAGATGGACAATGCAGTCATACCTTTTCATTTCCCACAAGGGAAACTATTGTCTTACATAGCTTTATCCCAACAAATCAAAACTTCAGGGGAGAAAAAGCTAAGCTATTGGACAACATGCCCAAATTATTGCCCTCTGGATAGTTTGAACCGAAATTCCCATCACATCTGCCCATTAGCCTGCTGCTGGGGGCTGCTAGGCACTCTAGTTCAAAATCTCTGAAAGCTGCTTCAGTCCAGGAAGGCTACTAAATCATCTTCATCATCATCATCTTTATTTATATTCCACTTTTTTCTTGGAAGGACTCAAAGAGGCTTACAGTACTTTCAAAAAGAAAACATAGTTAAAAAACTATGACATACAAAAGTTAAAACACAAATTAAATAAACAAGTAGTAATTTAAACAAAGTTAGAATAGGTATTAAAAACAAGTAATAAATCACAATTAAAAATAACCAGCACCTTTCTTCAGCCAGGCAATGATCACATATTGCATGCCTGCTGAAATAAAAATGTTTTTAATTGTCTGCAGAAAGAAGGCAGGGAGGGTACCAGTCTGACCTCTCGGGGAAAGGATTTCCGGAGCCTGGGGGCAGCCACTGAAAAGGTTTACAGATTTTATTTCTGTAAATGGCTGCCCCCTCCCCATGTTATGAACTATGTTGTAAACTGATCAATTAAAAACAGTATTAAAAACATAGCAAATAATGTGAAAGATTGCAGGGGGAGAGGTTCAATTTAAATAGTTAAAATGTTAGTCCATTATTGTTTTAAGTCCTTAAAATAATCTTAGTAATGTGCTCCTGAGATTAATGTCACACCCATCCCAAGCTACTAAAGCACCTCAAACTTCCCTTATTCCAAACTTCTCTCCCTCCAGCATGACCTGGAACCAAAATGGCAAAGAAAAAACCAACCAGTTCAAATGCTGAAGGAGCTAGAGGACCCAGAATGTCCTCCATTCATTCACTGCTAGTTGTGGCTCATTCAGGAATTATTGGCCTGCTCCATTCCTATTTTTATATTTCCTTTTCCATACATTGCTGTTTTCTTGTAATTTAACAGGAAAATTGTCCTGCTCCATAGCATTGACTATGCCCACTTCCTTTTATTTTCAGTGCAACGTAATTAAATATACAGGACACACAAGACTCACAAAGCCACAGCCTCTGTCTGTGTGTTTCCATAGGACAACATGGGATTTATGCTTTCCCTTCCCTTCCTTTCCCTTTCCTTCCTTCCTTCCTCCCTCCCTCTCTTTCTCTTGTTACTCTTTGCTGTTTGCTGATGATGTTTCTCATTTGCTTTTATTAGCTACAGGTGTTTTCTGCTATTTAGCTGCCGGCACTTTCCCTTTTTCCCAGCCAATTCCAACCCCAGTTTGTGCTGTGGTCACCTTTTTCAAAAGTGATGCTGAGAACGATAGAGATTTTTCTGCTGCTTGAGCAGATGTACACAACCTGCCTCTCTCCTCTTCCATCCTCCAGCCCCACCCCACATGGGTGCCTTGGTTGAAAACATAAGCAGGACTTCTGCTTGGGAAAATAAGGCTAGATGCCTGGCCTGTCCAACTTTTTAATTGTTTATTTGTTACAAGTTACTAAAAAACTGAACAGTCTGGGCCTATAGCATTGTTTCCTGGTCTGCATAATAGAGTCCTTCATATTCCAACACAGTTATTCGCCATTTTTCTTCCAACAGGTTCAAAATGAGGTACAGCAACAGTGCTACTCAAAATTTATTTAAGTATTCAAAGTATTTTTTCTATTTAATATTTCATTGAAAGATACACAATATGTACAAGCAAAACAAAAAAAAGCAACAGACTATGACAAGAAACAAACACAGAGAAAAAGAAAGAACATGAAGAAGAAAGGAAGAACAACTGTAACTCATGGAAAAGCTGAGATTAAAACTGAGAAAAAAGTAAAATATTGCCATGACAAACATAACTTTTATGTCGTAGTAAAATAATTATATTAAAACTTGATCTAGATTGAGAAAGATCTGCAAGAATAGGAAAAAAAACTTAAGTTATCGTTATTGGGTAGAATTTCTATAATCAAAATGAATGTTTTACTGAGAATGCAGTTTCTGTTTAAGACTATAGTGATTTTGACTAATAATGTTTTATTTAAACAATGACATACCGGCATATCAAGGTTTGTACAGCAATGGAAGAAACCCAGAATAAGATATAAAGTTTTACAAAATGCCAAACAAAGAGAGGGATTGGGCTTGCCAGATTTAAAATTGTATTTTTCTGCATGCTGTCTGGTTTGGCTGAAAGAATGGATTTTGATAAAACATAAGAGGCTATTGGATCTAGAAGGGCCGGAAATGAAGTTTGGGTGGCATGGATTCTTATAGTATGATAAAGCTAAGGTTAATGTGAATTTTAATAATTATTAAGTGAGTAAAGCTTTGTTTAGCATTTGGAACAGGTGTAAATTAAAGTTAAGTCCTAAAACACTCTTATAGATATCATCACAGTACATCTTTTATAGAGAGGAAACAATGCTGAAAGAGAAATAGTTGGATCATCAGGAACTTTTAGAAACTGAGTAAGAACAGTTTAGAATTAAAACAATGGATGACTTAATGCCTGAGGGATAGTTTCCAATGGTTTTGTTATAGACAGATATTAAAGAAATATAAAATGGATTTTAAAACTGTATGATTTTGCATTGACTAAATCAGATTTTTGAGAAACAGTTAGATGATGAATATTAGATTGGCAAAATGTATAAACTTTTCTGAAATTTGAGAAGGAAGAAAAATTGATTAAGGATAATATGATAAATTGAACATAAAATATTGCATATAATATACATTGGAACAATGGGGACAATGTGATCAGAAGGGATTAAATTCATGCTATCTTATGATCATAAGAGTTTTTATAAGATGATGCACTAGTGGTACTTGTCTCCAGAAAAATTGTCCAAAATGCAGAAAGAGGTTTCAAACAGATGTTGGAAATGCAAGGAACAAGTGGGAACTTTTTACCACTTTTAGCGGGCATGTGGAAAGGCAAAAAATTCCAGAATCAAATACATGCTGTGGTGTACAAAATGTTGAAAATTGATGTGTCATTAAAAGCTGAACTGTATCTGTTGGGACTAATAGAAGATCAGCTGGAGAAGAAATATAGCAAGATATTGAGATATATGGTAACAGCAGTACAACTGCTATATGTGCAGAAATGAAAGAATGCAGAGATTCCAATGAAAGACTGGTTGATAAATTGTTGGACTTAGCTGAAATGGACAAAGTGATGATACTAATAAGAAAAAAATTGGTGGCAGCTTTTATAAAGGACTGGGAATCTTTAACAAGTTTTTTGGAAGAAAAAAATAATTCAAATATCACCACAGGGTTTGAAAATTAGTAATCTTGAAAGATTGGCAGTGAAAGCATTAGAGTGATACTGGTAGTTACAGAAGTTATTATCTTCATATAAAACCTGTAGTGGTCTGCATTAGGAAAGTGGGAAACGACCTCTGTTTTAATTTTTGTAATCATATTGTAATTAGCGTTAGTATTTACTAAGTACTTACATTTTTTAAAACTGCATAACTTATTTATTTATTTGCTTATTTATTTATTTAAAGTATTTATAACCCACCGAAAAGCCAAAAAGGCTCTTAGAGTGGCTTATAAATCATTAATTTGATAGTTCCCTGCCCTTGGGCTTACAATCTAAATAAGACATGGAACAGAAGGAAAAGGAATGGCAGTAGGGAAGGGGATTAAGTCTGGCAGATACTGCCTGTTTTTCTCTCCCTCTAGGGGATGAAGCAGTGGCAGTTTGGGTGAATGGAGGACCTTTCATGAGCTGCTGGCCCTATGGCCCAATTGAGCTGTACCCCGCCCCGCATTCTTCTCTTCTTCTGCAGCCACTGCAGGGATAGTCTATGGACCAGTGCTGGTCTCTCCGAGCCATTGGCTGCTGATCTGCAGTGAGTTTCCAGGAAAGAAAGAAATAGTTGTAGACAATGTCACTAAAACACGGTACTGTTTCCTGGCATATTAGGGGGAGAAATGCCAATCCTTCACATTAGGTAAACTGAAAAGCACTATAGGATTCCACAGCCCCAGAGTAGTTCTCTGAAGCAAATGAAGCTTTGTAGATGAATTGGGAGTATAACATATATTTTTTTTTAAATCTGATTATCTAAGCACTATAACACACTACCCATTGTGACCAGCCAAGCCAAACAGAGCCCCCAGCTATGTAAAGTGATCCCTCAGAGCTTCAACAGAATGCCTGGTTTTCTCTTTTCTGAGACTGTACAAATAGGTCCCAAAGGAAGATGGTCACATGAAAGAAGATGGGTGGAAGAGGGAATCTCAGCAGAGGTAGCTTGGCTTGCAAGTTTCAACCTGCTGAAATTCTTCTTTCCACATAATGATTAAAGATTCAGGAGCCTTGGACTCTTTTTCATGTGGCCAGCCTAGGGAGGGTATTTGGCACAGTGTTACACATGGATTTCTGGCCTACCCAAGTTATATTCCTTTGTTATAAGGAAGACTTCAGATGCTCTTCCTTATAACAAAGGAAGACACTAACTAAACTGGAGCCATTTCCACACTAGACTGTTATAGTGCTATTATTCCATTTTCAACATCCTATGGAATCCTGGGGTTTGCAGTTTAGGGAGGTAATAAAAATTCTAGTCTTTTCAAGTACACATTGTAGGGGAATCCCCCCCCCGACTAGTCTATGTAGAGAAAATCAATTTCCAATACAATCACAAAAATTCTGTAAGTGTGCCTTTAAGAAAACTTTTTTCAAGGAGGGTTCTAGGTTTCCGAGCCTGCATGGTACTTTGGTTTGAGTGCTAGACTAGGACTTCAGGAGACCAAGGGTTCAAATCCTTCCTCGGCCATGGAAAACCACTTATGACCTTGGGCAAATCACACTCTCTCAGCTAGAGAGGAAAGCAATGCCAAATCTCCTCTGAACAATTCTTGTCGTGATGGGGTCTCTGTAAGTCAGAAATAACTTGAAGGCATACTACAACCACCTTAGCTTTCATCAGATCCTCAGAAAGGTGCATGATGCAAAAAAAGTTTCAGAACTATTGAACTAAGCACGAGGCAAACCTCTAAAATTAGGAAGAATCAAGACTGAAAGACAGGATCAGGAGAAGAAGCAGAGGCTGCAGGTAAAGATTTGTTTTTAAAAAGCCTGTATCATAGATTAATTTAAAGCCACAGCAATCACTGAGCACTGTTTGATGCTCTGCTCCTTTGTTTCCATTTGGTAGTATAAAGTTCAACAGCCTTGAATGCCTCTGCAAGTAGTGTGTGTACCCAAAACATTTCAAATGAGCCTCTGTAGGCAAGAAAAACTGATGAAAGAGCAGAACCCTGTCAAAGACCAAGCAGCTATGAAACGGTGTGTGTGTGGAGAGGGAAGGCTCAGCCAAAGAGTAGGGCAATTCTGCTACTAAAATCTCTTGGTCAGAGGCAAAGCAGGCAGTGTGAGCAGCAAAAACGGGCAGAGTTATAGATAAGTGCTAGAATTCACAATCACAGGTAGAAAAGTGCAACCTAGAATTATGCATTTGTAACTAATTCATATTCACACTCCCTGTATATTCAATAATGTAGGGAATACGTAAGGATCATAATAGTCCCCCAATCCTGTTTTGTCAGGCATCAGCTGCTGAAAGCAGCAAACGTCTCTTCTCTCATCAATCAAAATGCAGCAGACTGATATTTCCACCTCCTCTCACAAATGAGGTGGGTTTGAGGAAGAATACTGAAAGGGATCCTGCTTCTGACTGTCACACTAGAGATCACTGGTGAGAAGAGGGTGGAAACATCACTGTGCTGTGTCCCAATAAACAGAATAACAGACCCCTGTCTCTCACAGCAGTTGCTGCCTGGTAAGGCAGGACTGGAGGAAGGGCTCAGCCCAAGAGACATTACTTAGTTTTCTAAGTAGCTGATCTGGAATCTCAGCCATGACAAACCATTTGGAGGACAAAACATTTAAGAAAAGAATGCAGCAAGCAGATCTCTCTGAGTTTGGGCCAGGTGTTAGATTTCTCCCTCTCTTTCCAGCCTCTTTCCTTAACATTTCTTTTGTAAATATATATATGAGGGAGATATGTAGAATCAGACTATTCGCCATGTAGTTCAATATTGACCTACCATGGTTCTCCAATTCCAGGCAGGAATTTTCCCTACTTGGAGATACCAGGAGTTGAATCTGAGATCTTTTGCATGAAAAGTCTGTTCTCTAACACTGAGCTAGGGACAGTAGCAGTGGAAGGATGAACCTGCTCCAGGTTTCAGTGGAAACCTGAGTGAAGAGTTATCCAGGGTACTGAACCTCTTCAGGGGATAAAGTTCAGCACCTTGGATAGTTCCTTTGGAGTGTGAATTCACACCACCACCAGCCTCCAGAGGCTACAGCCTTACAATGATTGTCGACTTAGCAGATCTCTAATAGCATGACAAGACCATCTAGAGAGTTTCCCAGCCCTCTGGGACAGATTTTTAAAGATTTTTTAAATTTTTGAACCACCTCCTGGTTTCAATTATGGAAGCAGCTCATCAATAGAATGATACTGTTGAATTCAGACAGTAATATCTGGTAAAGTGCTAGGAAAAAGTCAGGCCATCATCTCTTATTTGTGTTGATGGTTTACTGACATAACTCTAATTCTTGCAAGGGTGAATATGGACAAGATACGTTTAGAAGAAATCATCACAATGCAAATATAGCAGGAAAAAATGTTACAAGACCATGTACAGTTTCTTTGAGAAAGAGCAAGACTGAAACAAAGAAACAAAACCAACAAATACAAACCAGCAAGTACATGTGATAGGTTGGACCCAGATTTAGGCATCTGCAACTGGAGTGGTGGAAAAAGATTTCCCCACCTGCTTTGTCCCATGGCACTTCCTCCATTCCATGCCTCTTAAATGCTAGACAGACAGTTGGAAGATGCTGTTGAATGAGGGAGCAGGAAAGATAGTTTTTGAAAACTGGGAGGACATACCTTCTGTGGTAGAGTCTCAGAAAGCAGATCCAATAAAGTCTCTCCTATCAGACACAAACATCAGATCTTACAAGATCTTTGGTCAGATTTCACTTGAAATACTGTGTCCATTTCTGGGTACCACAGCTCAAAAAGGATATAGATAAACATGACCACCATGCGGTGTCCTAAATAGATAAAAGTCTGAAAACCCAGCCTTGTGAGGACCAGCTACCAAGCTGAGTATGTTTGGCATGGAGAAAAAAATGACTTGACAGGTGATAGCCATCCTTAAATGTTGGAAGGAAGTTATGTAAAAAGATGGAGCAAGCTTGTTTTCTGTTTTTAAGAGACTAGGACACAAAGCAGTGGATTCAAATTACAAGAAAACATATTCCTCCTACACTTTAGGACAAACTTCCTGGTGATAAGAGCTGTCCAACAATAGAATAGACTATTTCAGAGAGTGGTGGACTATCTTTCATTAGAGCTAGACTATCATTAAACAGAGCTTGGATGCCCACCTCACAGGAGTGTTTAGCTTTGTATTTTGCACTTGCAGGGGTTGGGCTAGATGTGCCTTAAGATCCCTCCCAACTCTATGACTCTAAGACCTTGAAGGGAATGCCATCATCTAGTAACAACACACAAAATCCAAGAAGACATGGATAATATTCTGCTCTCAGTGAAATGAAAACCAATTTTTCTCATATTCCACCAACAATGAAGAAGGCCAGGACACTCCTCATTTCCTATCCTTGAGTTCTTAGAATCAGCCAAATGAGATTCTAAATATCTCCCCACCATAGTTAGTTTGGTTTTTAACTTGTTATTGTTTATTAGACTGCAAAATGTGCAGGGAATACTGGGTACAACACTCCCATGGAACATTTACAGCTTTGCTGGTAACCACAAATGTCAGTGTGTGCATTGCTCCAAGTATTGGGGGATTCTAATTATGCACAAAATAAAGCGGGCACCTCCCAAGGGACACATTAGTAACCCAAGCACTGTGGTTCTCTTCTGGGTTTGCTGTGTTTGCTTGTAGCCACGCAAGAATAGAAGACTGCTTCCAGAGAAATAATTGGATTCACCATAGTGTGTGAGGCTGGACTCAAAGTGATCAGCAGCTGCAGCAGCTGTGAATCCAGTATGCCCCCTAGCCATCAGTATCACAATTACACCCAGAGAGTCTTCACTGTACTCCTTTGCTACAAAGTGAGAGCATACATCATACAGCTCTTCAAGCATTTGTTTAAAAATAAAAAGCTATGGGCACACATAGAGCACTTTCACCGAGCATTACTTTAATTAGTATGTAGAAGGTTGCTTTTTAAAAAAAATCTCAAGTAAAATGTGTATGAATAGGGTCTTATGTGGATTAATGGAGACATTTGTCTAAAATCTAGATTGATTAACTAATCCCCTATCTCAAAGGGAACTGTTGAAATCTTACTGCCACAAAATATTTTCCCTGCAAAAACCTCTGTATTGCTAATAACATTGTTATGAGATTGTTACTCTTGTCCTGCAGGTTGGAACCACTCCTGAAGGCTCCCTATGGACTCAGAGTTCTACACAAGAAGAGGCTCCCTGCATCCCCTGCAGTGTGAGGTCTGGTGAGGAATGCACAGATCAAGCCCTGCTTACATGAAGCTCCACAGGTATATCAGAAAAACCTTGCTCACTCACTTTTGTCCTTGGATGAGGAGATGTGCTTGGTGGCCTCACATGCTCCTGGTCCATATCCTCTAACCTTGCTACATGTCACACAGGTATTCACACCAGTATTGATGTCAGATCCCTGTGCAGTTTGGAACTCTACACAATCTGGATTGTAAACCCAGTGTAAGTATATAAACAACAGAATTATCCTCAGTGAAAACCATTGGGTCTGATTCCCACAACACTTTTAGCATTCTCATACCACTTTTAACAATCAAGCCTGTATCCTGCAGAATTCTGGCATTTATAGTTTGGTGAGGTCAATTTACAGTTCTCTGTAAAGGATGACTCTGCCATCCTTCCCTGAACTATAACACTGGAGCTCAAGAACAGAGATTTCTAAATTCCTCCCTTAACTACAAATTCCAGGTTTTCATAGGCTGGAGTTATGACAGAGTGGTGTCAAAGTGCTAAAACTGTGTAAAGTGAAAGAGAAAAGAAAGAATATGGGCAGGATAGATATCCTGGAGGAGATGAGGGTCAGTAAGCACATCCCCATTTCCCCTCATATGATTGGAATGTCATAAGTCTCAGCTGCATCAAGCTAGAGGTATGGCAGGAAATGTGTGGCTTTCCAGATGTTGTTGGACCCTCATCCCTCATTCTGCTGATCAGGGCTGATGAGATTTGTATTCTCACAACATCTAGAGGACCTTATGCTCCGTACCACTGGGTCACAGGTCTCTTCAGCTTTGGTTCACCACCAGTGCAATTCTCCACATATCAGTGCAGTCCAGACACTGTACCTGCACCCAGGTTTTTTGTGCAACACAAAGTTATAAGTCAATGTATGTGCCTTCCAGGATACTTTTCTATTATGTGCTACTATTCTTTCCCAAGATCTTACCAGAGGAATGCTATTTGCTGCTCAGCTACTGCATAAACTACTACTGGTAGGGCTATCACTTCTACCAAGCAGGCAAACTCACTCCTTCTCATATTCCTTTCAGTGACTGCTCCTATCTAAACAAACTAAAGCTTTCCAAAGAACTGGAGACAGTGTTGAAGAGAAATCATTACACACAGGATGCATGTGTGTGGGTATGAGTGTGTATGTCCATGTCTTAGTATGTCTTAGTCTCTAGTCAAACCAGTTTTGCAAGTTTTCACAGTGTTTCAAGCTATAATCTCAGCAAGTCATAAGTTCTCCCTAAATATCTCATATGCCTTTCTACACTCATATATGCAAGTCAGAGGAACTGTTGTAAAAACTTATTGAAAAGCAATATGGACATATTTGCCTATCTACATGAGAATTAAGTAACGCTTTAAGAAAGAGGAAGGAAACACACAGAGAGATATTTCATTCTCAGGCAAAGCTGGTGGGGAAAAAATACTTACTTTATTACAACTCTGAAAGTCCCCAAGACATCACAGCCCCAGGTCATGCTGACTAGAAGATTTGCACATTATTATCCAAAAAAGTAACTTTTTGGGCAATAGTGACATACCAAATGCCTCTTTCATAAGCTCTGAGAAAAGAGGATCAAATGCAACTATTGGACAAGTCAGGTTTTATCATAACATGAAATGATATTAAAAATCAACCAGCAGAGATGGGCAAAACTCAAATTATCATTACTGGGATGGATTTCTGTGATAAAAATGAATGTTCTACTGAGGATGTTGGTTTTATTCCAGACTATACCAGTTTTGACCAAGGATTTAAACAATGGCAGTCTGACTTATTGAAAGTTATGTGGCAAGGGAAGAAGCTGAGAGTTAAATATAAAATTTTACAAGATACAAAACAAAGAGGGGGAGTGGGAATACTGGATTTGAAACTGTATTTTTCTGCATGCTATTGGTTTGACTGAAAAGTTGGATTGTGTTGAGAAATAAGAGACTGTTGGATTTGGAAGGGCATAAATTGGAGTTTGAGTGGCATGTATATTTATGGTATGATAAAATTAAAGTGGATGTAGATTTTCATAATTTTGTGAGATGTGCCTTAAGAATATGGAATAGATATAAACCAAGGTTATGCCCAAAGATGCCTTTATGCAAGAAGCTTTTTATAGAAAAGAGACAACAGCAATGGAAAAGTGGGCAACTTATCAAGATGACCAAGAACAATATAGAATGAAATCAAGTGAAGAATTACTGTCAGAAGATTACAATTTTCAATGGTTCTCTTATAGATAAATAATAAAAAGGCTTAAATGGATAACGAATTGTATGGTTTTGAGTTGAGTAAATCTTAACTTGAGAGGTAGTTGTGTTCAGATGATGAACATTGGATTGGTAGGATGTATAAATTTTTGTTAAAAATAGAAAGAGGAACAGCTCTAAGACTACACGATAAAGGGTCTACAAAATGTTGAGTATAATATACAGCTGGAACAATGGGGGAAATGTGTTCAAAGGGAATAAAATTTACACTATGTTATGATATCAAGGAGAACTTTTCTAAGATGATGTATTGTTGGTATTTGACACCAGAAAAATTGGCCAAATTGCATAAAGAGGCTTCTAATATGTGCTAGAAATCTGGCCAATAAATAGGATCTTTTTATCACATGTGATGGTCTTGTGAAAAAGTCCAGAAAATTCTGAAATCAAATACATTGTATGGTGCAAATAACATTGAAAGTTAATATTCAACTGAAATCTGAATTATATTTTTTTGGAACTGGTGGATGATCAACTGAAGAAGAAGTATGGTGTGATATTACAATACATTACCATTGCAGCAAGACTATTATATGCCCAGAAATGGAAGAATACCGTGATTTCAATGAACAAGGAGTAGTTAATATAACTAACAGACTTAGCTGAAATGGATAAGTTAACAATATTGATAAGAGAAAAGTCATTGGTGACTTTTTGCAAGAGAAGAAATACAACATGTTAACTCTAGAGCCCTTTTCGCATGCTTTTTTTCTTGCGCGAGCACCCCTTGAGCGTCACGCAAATGGGAGCGTCACTCCATACGGCGCACTCCCACTCGTGTGACGCTCATGAGGCTAAAGCGGGGTGCGCGCACATTTTTTAATTTTCAGTTTTAAGCCGAAAATACTCCGCACTCGCGCAATGCTCGCGGCGCCCTTGCGCACTTACCTGTGTGCGGTGTGTCGGAAAGGCGGCCCAATCATGCTTCCTTCCCCCAGTGCAGCCTACAACTCCCAGACTGCGCTGCGGAAGGAAGGGGTGGGGCGCTTGCGTGACAGTCGCACTAACAGGAAGCCATGTGGGAGGAAGAAGGGCTGTCTTGAGCTGCTCGTGTGAGTGGCTGCTCGCGCGAGCGCCGCTCCCCACTGCCACAACAAGGTACGGTGCAAAAAGGACCTAGGTTTTGACAGTTAGTATATCTGAAGAAATCAACAGTCAAATTATTTGAATGGTATTTACAACTGGTATTTACAACTGGAGAAGCTATTTTATATAGCCATGTACAATCTGCTTTAGGAAAGCTGGCAGTCAAATGTATGTCCTTTATTTCTTTGCTTTCCCCCCTTCGTTATTTCTTTTTCTTTTCTTTTTTGTTTTTCTTGTTTCTTGATTCTTTTCTTTGTATGTATTTTGTATGTATTTTGATGCTTTATTGTATTTGAAAATATTTAATAATGTTGATGTTATGGGATTGATCTTCACCTTCTTCCATTGGTTTTATATCATTTCCAATCACTAATGCTGGATTATAGGCAATGGTTTCAGTAGTGGTAAGGTTGCTTCATATAAATAGCTGCCTGCTTTGAGCTTTCTCATGACTTTCCAAACAATAAATTATATGTGTTCCTCAGCTGAGAAAAATGTTGCCTTCATCCAATTTCCATTCAGTATAAACTGGATTGAAATAGTTGGTATCCTTGTTCACTTCATATATTCATGGGTAAGAATGAAGGTGGTCTATTGACGAGAGATTCCAGTCAAGCCATTTATGAACCACCCCAAACAGCAGGGGGAGCTATTTTGTTTGTTCCTGTACCTGCTTTTTCATCAGACTCAGCCACCTGAATTGAATGGACCAATCTCTTTTCTTATTTTCTCCTGTCATTGTCCCCTCTTTTCACCCTCACAGGGTGGCATTGTCTTCTAGCATTTCAAGGGTGGAGACATTTAAATCCCCAAGGAACTTTAATGCTAGGCTTTCCTTTGTAATTGCATCAACTCTCCCCCACCCCCATTTGTCAGGCTTGTAAAACTCAAATTGCCTCAGGAAAACCATTTTTTGAAATATAATATTTATTATTATTTTTGTCCCTTCACCGAACTATTCAGACAGAATCCCTTCCAGATAAAGTCAGTTCTTATCCATGAGTCATCCATTAGCCTTTCTGGATGCCCTGATCAAGGCTGATGTGTCAAGTGGCACCAGAATGCACATGTCAAGCCAAACTGTCTAAAAGACATATGCTCTATCCCTTCATCTCAGCTTGGAAAACAAACCCTTTTATGCATTATAGCCTGGAACACAGAGCAGATGAGGTGTACTGAACTCCAGCCATTTACCCAAAACCAACAGCAGGGTGTCCGGAGACTGCTGACCATCCATGGTAAGTCCCCAAATGTGTAGCCTTTGACATCACATGCAGTGCCCAGTTTTCAAGTGGGAAAAAAGGGGGAAAGTGTACAGTATGTCTCAAACTTGTACTGAAGCTACGTAGCCCAAGACCACTGGGAGGAACCAAGTTGAGGAAGACTAGAACAGAGCAAAGGAGGGATTCCAGGTCTGCTAGGAAAAGTGGGGTAAAGCACATGTGCACAACCTATACTGAAACTATGGGCCTTCTGCCCTACACTGTTATAGTGCTAATTATTCTACTTTCAACATCCTGTGGAATTCTGGGGTTTGTAATTTACTGAGGCCAAAGAGCTCTCTGGCTGAGAATTCTAAATGCCCCTTCCTAAACTGCAAACCCCAGGAGTCCATAGGATGTTGAAAGTGGAATAATAGCACTGTAATAGTGTAGTACAAAAATGGTCTATATTAGCCATTTCCTATCAAACAGTAAGTGTCCAAGAGGTCAAACAAAATAGCTCCTAACACCTCGTGGAGTATGTCCCTTGAATTCAGAGCATTCAGGGCAGCATATATGTACAAAGAATTTATACTTGGGACCCATATTTCTTCCGTTCAGATACTTGGCTGGAGAATGAGCTCAGAGTTAAAATTTTCCAAACCAATTTTAAACAGAACAGATTCCAATATTAGCTGACATTAGTCTTATACTTCCTGCGGCTTCCAGGTATGTTGGGTCACAATTCCCATTTTCTATGCTGACTGGGAAATATATGAGTCCAAGACCATGTTCCCTCCTACTTCTTGCAGCCTTCTATGCAACTTCCCATTCTGTTCTAGAGCTTTCACTCACCCACCACAACCCCAAGAACAAATTCTGTGGGGAAGATATGAGGCTTAAGTGGGTGGAGGACAAAAATGAGGTGCCCCACATTGCTGCTGTTGTTGTTAACTGGACTTTGACTTGTGGTAACCCTATGAATAAGAGAACTCATGAGCCTCTGTCAGCAACAGTGCTGTCCATGTCTTGCAAACTCAGAGTCACAAATTTAATTATCTGTAAGAGGATCTTCCTCTTTTCCTGCTTTGCCAAACACTATTGTCTTTTCTGCTAAAGTAAAATCCACATTAGAGACAGTCCTATGAAGCACCCTGTTAAAATAAGATTAAAAACTTTTGGGCTTTTTTCTTTATAACATGTATTGGCCACTTTCATCCATTAAAAAATTGTTCAAAGGAGGATGCAAGAAAAAAAAACATTATAAGACAATCATACAGCAATGCAGTGAAAGCAAAACATACCTGCACCCTAAAAGCCACCTACAGCAGAACCTCAATGTGAAACAGAATGCTGGGTTGTCCAAACCACAACTATTTTGTCTGTTTTCTTATTAATTTACAATATTTATAGCCTCTCTCTACTTCAGACAGTAAAATTACATAAAACCACAAAATAATAGGATAATATTGTTGTTGAGTGCCTTCATGTCATTTCCTCTTCCTCCTCCTCCTCCTCCTCCTCCTCCTCCTCCTCCTCCTTCTTTTTGTAAGATTTGTTCAAGGGGGGTTGCCATGGCCTTCTTCTGAGGTTGAGAGAGTGTGATTCACCCAAGGTCACCCAGTGGGTTTCCATGGCTGAGTGGAGATCTGAACCTAGATCTCCGTAACCCAACAATCAAGCCACTGCTTCACATGGCTTAGATGATAATACACTGACCAAAATCATGGGAAATTAAAACACAGAAATATTACATAGCAAAAACTACTACCAATGCAATTCTATACAGTCAGCCCTCCTCATTCACTAGGGTCAGGAGTGCAGGACCCTTGCAAAAGTGGCAAAATCCCAAGTATCAAAATCTGTGTGTATGCGCATCTGTGAGAAAGGAGTCAAGGCATGGTGGGAAGAATGGGGACCCAGGATCCAAACCAGATTAGGGACATCAGCATGGTGGCCCTATATTTCCTATCTCTCATCCATCTCCTTCCTAGGGGTGGGGAGGGGCATCGGGAGAGGGTTTCTGGTGTTGAGAAATCAGGCTGAAGGCCATCCTTAGCTGCCAGGCAGCTGATGGTGGAGGAGGACGAAGACCAGGGATGGATTTTCCGAAGGCTGCACAGCTTGATTTCCAAGAGGAAAGGTTCCCCTGGAAAAAAAGCACCTGAGGTGGGGTGAGCAGGGGTTGGGAAAATTTGCAAATAATTAAATCCATGAAAGTGAAATCCACAGATCCCCAGATCCAAAAATCTTTTTAAAAATTCAGGCAATTTTTCACCCACAAAATGCTCAAAATGGGTTAAAATCACTGCAAAATGCATCTATGTTATTTCTAATACCCAATAATACCTTGTGTGCATACCCCCCCCCAAACAGCAAATGAAAATTAGCTGAAAATGGAACAGGTACACCAGTTCAGCCTGTGTGGGTGGGGTGGAGGGTGAAAAATGGCCCCCTCTATACTCCTTCCTCACCTTAAAGGGAAGTGTAATCCCATCTAGAATAGGCTGAGCACCAATTCCACAGCCAGCAACCACCTATTCTTCTATACCTCCACCAATACAGAACTGAGTATTTTCAACATAGTGATGACATCTCACCTCAAAACTCAGCTGACCTCTCTCACTAAGTGGCTTTGTTTCAATGGAGGTGGGTGGATGCAAGAGAAAATCATGTGACTCATAGCAGCTGTCATGGGGTGAAGCAAAAGTCTCTTGGTACTGTTTTCTGAAACTTCTCAAGGTAGAAATAGATTCAACACAAGATAGTATCGCCAATGCCCAGCTCGAAAAGGAATGAAGAAACCTGGACACTAAGGATAATTATGCATCAGGGGTGTCACGTTGATTGTTTCTCTCTGCTGGTTTGGGTCACCTAAGGTAATTCCTAGACCTAGTTAGAAGCTAGAGTGAAATGGATCCAAACATTCCAGATCATCCAGAAGGGTTTGATGCTGAACAGTTGCCAGACTCTCAATGGCCTTGCCAAAGAAAGGAACTTAGGAGATAAAATGTTTGACGGCTATCTTGGATTTTTTCTTGGATTACATGACTGAGTTGCTTTCACCTCCTTGCCCTCTGACTAAAATTGATCCTTCCATCCATTGAAACTCATCCCCATTTCCCACTGCATCCTCCAGCAGAGGGTAGCCATATATTCTACTTTATAGAGGATGGTTCTCTGTTTGGAGGGCTGGCCGGTCCAAGGCTACTTTAAAGATAATGAATCCTGGAAAAGATGAACTAAGACCTTGAAGATGCTCTGCCACAATTAGCAGCACATGGGAAGCAGATGGGGGCAGGCTTGCACACAAGTTACCTGGGCACTGTCTTTCCTTTGAAGATGGAATGTTTTGTGCTTCTATTTTAATTGTAGTAATTCTTTCCAGATTTGCATCTCTATATATAAACTGGCATATGGAATGCATTTCTTCTTCCAATGATGCATTTCCTCAGTCTGGAGGAATGCTAAAGTGGCTCCTTTGCCCTCCATCTCCCTCCTTTGACTGGGCAGGAGGACAGGTCATTGCTCCTGCCTTGCCTCTGCCCAACCACATAGACAGAGCAGGAGAGGAAACAGAGGTAAAGTACCAGAGCAGAACAGATTGAAAAAATGTTTCCTACTCAGTTGAAAAGTGGAGGGGATGGATGGTAAATCTCTGCTTATCCCAGAATCCTTTGCTTGTCTTGAAAAAAAGACATTGTCACCCAGCTATTGGTAAGTATTAGGATTTAAATAATCTCAGGAGTTGCAAAGATAAATGAGTTGTCATCAAGCAGGGGTAGAAATCATGCAGCCCTCTATGTGTTGTTGGATTATAACTCCCATCAGCTCTTGCCAGTGTAACCAATGATAAGGAATGCTGAGAACTGCAGTCCAACAAAATCTAGAAACCTGTATACTTTCTACCCCTGTCATAAACATCATCAACAGAGTTCTAAGTAGTGCTTAACAACTTTGCAGGTGTGTATCCCTAGTATGTTGAATGAAAGGTAGAAGGTGCAACCTCTTGAGTGATGGAGTGATGACCAAATCAGCAACTGTCAGGAATAAGCAGAGTGTTCTACAATGTTTTCCCTGCATAGAGATGTAATTAGACTCGCCATGTTAAAAGCAGTTGAGATTTTAGGTCCAAAACCAAAGGCCTAGGGATGCCTGCTGTTGATGTTACAGAGAGTGGGCACTGGTGATGTTATTCAGCACTGATACCTTTAGAATCAACCACTGATGCTCACAGTATGTAATGCAACTAATAAACATCAAATGTGACAAAAGACAAAAATCTTTCTCCAGTTAAAAATCAAGTTGTCCAAGCTGTGCATTGAATAGTAAGAAAGAAACCATTTTCACAGCCCTGTTTTAACATCTTTGTAAGCCGTGCTTTTACATGTGTCTCTGTGTGTGTATAAGCATGTGTCTCTTCAAGGAACCTGTCTATGGCGACCCCGTGAATCTCATAGGGTTTTCTTAGGCAGGGAATATTCAAAGGTGGCTTTGCCAGTTCCTTCCTCTGAAATATACAGTCTACAGCACCTGATGTTTACTGGTGGTCTGTCATCCAAGTACTAACCAGGGCTGACCCTGCTTACCTTTCAAGATCAAATGAGATATGGTTCTTGTAACATATTTAGGCCTCCATAAGAATTATTGTTCAACCAAAGAGTTTTCCAAGCTGTTCTTTGACTGGAAAACCATCTCAAGTGGCTACTCTAAAGGACATGGATAGTGCAGGGCCAGGAATGTATAATGATAGGTAATGCACATAAATGCATAATTTTTATGGCTCTTTGAGGGCCCAGAGATTTCTCTTCCTTGCCTTGAGGAGTGGAGAAGAAAGGTCAGGCCCTGGGCTTGAGAGCTAGGTCCTGAGTTCTGGGAAACCTAGATGTCATATTAGAGAAAGTTGCTGTATTGCATTTCTGCATATTCCATAGCGACTGAAAGAGAAATAGGGAACATCCAGCCCTCAAGATCTCACTGGACTCCAGCTCCCATCAGCCCCAGCCAGCAAGACCAGTATTTGGGGATGGTGGAAGTTGTAGTTCAACATCTTAGAGTGTCATATTTTCCCCATTACTGGGTGAAAGGCTTATATCTTGATGTCAGCTCCCATCTTCAAGTGCCTCACCAATGGCAATAGTATTGCATGTGCTACTGAATGCTTCCCCTTCTATTTTAAACACACACAGATACACAAAATTGTCAGCACTTGGACATTTGGGTTCATTTTCCCAAGAAAATAAATCTCCAATGGTTCCAATCATTCTAGTGTATTAGTGGGGGGAGGAGAGAGAGAGAGAGAGAGAAAGAAAGAGAATGAGAGAGAGAGAGAGAATGAGAGAGAGGAAATTTAAAGTGATTGTTAAGTAGCTGGAACAAAAAGCATTCAAGCAAAGCCAGTCTGGTAAAAAAGGGTTAAACATTTTAAGTTGCCGGCCCAAAGACTTCTCATAGATAAGAGTGCATTCTAGTGGCAAAAGCTGTGCAATGCAGGCATATTCAAGATTGTAAAGCCAATGAGACTCAAAACTGAGGCAAAAGAGGAAGACGAGAGGGTCGCAAACTACTTGTGAATCTCGAAAAAAATGACAGATAATTTTCAGTCATTTCCCCCCTGCCCCAATACCTGCCAGCTTCCTTTTGAAGGTAACAGGACCAACTGCTGCCTTGTAGCATGCATACAGAAGACAGACCAGGCTGTGGTTTTGAGAGAGATGGATCTTTTATTTTATTAAAAAGCTGTGTTTGGTTTTTAAGGTACAGGGTGGATGAGGGGAAGACCTCTGGTAGACACGTCCTTTCTAGCCATGAAGAAATGAGATCACTGTTCGGCAGCCTGCAAGATTATGACCTCCTCTTGAATCTCTTCATGTTTCAGAGGTTAAAATTTCCCTTTTCCAGATGTGGGATGTTTTTGGAACACTTTGGCAAGGTGAGGAGGTTCAGGAGAGAAGTGAGAAGGATGGAAAAGGTAAGGATGCTTCTGCAGACAATGAAATGTGATTGCATGGAAAAAGTTTTTCCTTTGGCATTCTGTTTAGATCCATCATGACTCTTCACACCCACCCTTTCTTAAAAAAAAAACTCTTTTGCTGAGTTTACAGCATGTATATTTGATAAGCAAGAAGCTTTAATCATACATACACAGATACATGCATATATACACAAACGCACAATACCGATGAATGGCATGTTGCTTTACTGAACAAATCATGCAGCTACAAAGTCACACAGATGATCTCTTCGCAGCATCAATGACACTGTCACTTGCCAAAGGGCACCTTCCATAACAAAACCTCATGATAGGAGTTACCAGTTTAACCCTGCAAACCTCTTCTTGGCCTACAATGGTGCCTTTTCCTTTGCAACATGTAGTACTACAGACAAATTGGGTTACCGTCTCTATGAGCCTAATGGCTGTGAACATGCTTTTGCTTGGAGCATAGAGAGGGATACTGAAGGGATGATGGATACAGCAAGGCTCCATTTTTGTCCCAGTCAATGCCAGCTGATCAAGAAAATGAAGTCTGGCCCACTCCTGTGCTTTCTACACCATCTGGAGCAGAAGGAAACAGATAGGAAGCAGATTGATGCAGTTTGGTGAGATGTATGGAAAGCAGGTTGGTGAGGGATGTGAATTATTCACACAGCATGGAGAGAAGTATGATCAGCTGCCAGCAAGTATACACCAAGCTGCTTTTAAAGACTCAGTCACAGAGATCAGGAAGAAAAAGAAAGATGGGGGCGAGGGGGAGGAAAAAGGAAGAGGCAGCCCCACATGTCCCTCTCTGTCCCCTATGCATACTCCCTTGGTCTGTGCTGAATTCAACAGGGCTTGCTCCCAAGAAAGCGTGCACATGATTATAACCCTTCAGGCACCGAATAAAAACATGACACCAGTTCAGCCTAGACCTCGGGAGTGTTTAGAAATATTCCCTGCAGTTTTTGGAGCAAAGAGAAACTTTCGTCCTTCTTGTCTAGCATGAAGGAGGTAATTGGATGCCTTTGTGGTGGTGGTGGTGTGTGTGTGCGCGCACATATGCACATGTGTGCCCCTGCTCACAAGAACTGTTGCTGATCATTACCAAGGATTTGGAAGTCTAGAAGTCAGAAGCTGCACAGCCACCACCTCTCCCTTCCCCGCTCCCCCCACCATGCGCGCAAGCACACACACATTTGGAGAGTGTGCACTGATCTTGCCCTGGTTACTGGCACCCATTCAGGCTGAGGTGTCATTGGGATCTCAGATTGCAGCAAGGGGCTGGCAGGCAGCCAGGGGCAGTCTATTTAAAAGACATGCCTGCTCGGCACTATTCAGTCTCTTTAGAAACTTCTCCAGGGGAAAAGTGCTGGGAGATCTACAAAGTGGAATTCTTTTCTTTGCTTTTTTTCCCCCTCCCTCTCTTTTGCAACCCCTCCTTCGTTCTCTTTCTACTGCCGACTTTGTAAAAATCCTCCAACTTTACAGAAAACCTCTTTGTTGTTCTTTAACCCAACCTGGGAAGAGGAGGGTAAAAATCTTTTTTTTTTCTTCTAGCCAGTCCCTAGCTAAACCTCTTCTTGACAAAGCCCAGTTCTACCTGCTTTAAGTGCTCCTCTAGACTCCCCCCCCAATTTACTGCAGACTGTTATCAGGACAGTTGAAAAGAAGACTGTTCCCTTCTTTTGCTTCCTTTCCAGCCGGAGGCAGACATTGCTTTCCTGGGGAGGCAAGTGGATTATTTCATACCTTTTTTTGTGCAGCCTCACTAAAGATTCTTTTAAAGGTTCTCTTATTTTCTTCTTTTTTAAACTTTTCCAGTGACTTTTTTTTAAAAAAAAAAATCTCCAACCTGTTGCATCTGTAATCCTTGCAACTGGTATTGCTTGCAGATTTTGAAAACCTGGTATAACACACACACATACACACACACACACACACCCCTACTTTTAAAAAATCACAGACACCTTTCTTCTTGTTGCTATCACTCCTTTTGAAGGGAAAAAGCTCTTTCGGAATCAAAGGAAGGAGATACATTTTTTCCTTTTGTTTTTCTGTCAAAAAAAAGAGCATTTTTTTTCTCCCAAAAAAAGACAGTAGCAAATCCTGCCGTCCTTGTCTGCACCATCGCTGCCTGACCGTGCCTTGAAGATGCTCCTCCTGCTGCAAGCTCTACTCTTGTCCCTCTGCCTGGGGCTCTCGCAGAGCTTGGGTTCCTTCGTCCACTGTGAGCCCTGTGATGAGAAAGCCCTCTCCATGTGCCCTCCCAGCCCTGTGGGCTGTGAGCTGGTGAAGGAGCCCGGCTGTGGATGCTGCATGACTTGTGCCCTGGCTGAAGGGCAGTCCTGCGGGGTGTACACAGAGCGATGCGCCCAGGGCTTGCGCTGCCTGCCACGCCAAGGCGAGGAGAAGCCCTTGCATGCCTTGCTCCACGGCCGAGGGGTCTGCCTCAATGAAAAGAGCTACAGGGAGCAAGCCAAAAATGGTGAGTCCTGCCTGGGGCTTTGGCTCGGGTTCAAAGGGTTATCTCTTTGTTCCACTCTGCTCTCTTCTTTTGGTGCATCCCCCTCAATTGCCTGCTGTGCTCTAAGCACCCTCTGAACATCTTTCCCCAAGTACCTTGAGGCGCCACCTGTAGCATCAGTCTAACTTCTCAATCCTATTATGCCCAGTGTCATCCCTCCCTTGCCTCTCTTTTGCTTTCTCCACATACCCACCACCCATGCCTTCTAAACCTGGATGCCGCCCCCCTAGACCATTCCCACCCACCCTGACAGGGCAATCTCCCTGAACTTTGCTTCATCTGCAGCTATGCTGTCATTCCTTCCTCACTCTCAGGTGACCAGCTCCTTACCTTCCACTGCCAAGCTCTTCTCGCCCCTTGCCACATGCCGGTTCCTCACTCCAATGAGTTTGCCTTGCCACCTGTTGCGTCTCCACCATAGCTCTGCACTCGCTCTCCAATGTCCCATTTTTAGGGCATCACTTTTCTTGTCCCCACCAGTTTCCCCTTGTGGCAACACTATCACCAGTGCAGAACTTTGGGGAGACATCTGGGGCCCAGCCCTAACCCGGAAGTCCCACCACCACCACCACCCAAGGTCTGGAGTTGCATTTTGAAGTGAAGGGAATGTTACACACTACCATCTAAAAGGAGTGGAGGATAAAAGTCCACGGTTGACACCAATTAGATGTACAATTGGTGGGGGAACCTGCTGCTCAGATCACTTTTGTTTTTATCCTTTGCATGAGATTGTAAGGATAAGGAGCTATCTATCTTTGGTCTTTACTATTCAACATGTTGTACCTTGTACCTGTGTGGCAAAAGCATACAGATATCCCACTGAGTCCCATTCAGTCCAGACCTCCATACCTGTGTATGTTGCTCTGTCTCATCCTCAGCATGGGGTTTTTCTTGGTGATGCAATCGGAGGTTGTTCTTCGGTAAAATACTCTGACACAGAAATGAGCCAGTGCAACAGAGTTATGAAAAGAGACAGCATCGTTTATTGAAAAGCCATGTTTGCAATTCAGCATAGTAGTTAGGTGGGAAGGAAATGACAAATCCCGACTTTTCTTTCCCGATCCTATTTAGTCCATAACATACTTCTTTTCTTCTTCTTTGAGCCATACCTAGACTCAGAAAAGAAGGCTTCCATTTCTCCCACCCCACCCCCAAAAAAGCCACCGTTTCCTCATCCCTCCTCTTCTGGAAAAGCAGGCATCTGCTTTCTGCCAAAGCACCTATTGCATTCAGGCAGTGAAGATTTGCAACTACAGCTTCTCCTTCCCAACACCCAATAAATCGCTTGCTGGCTTTATGACACCCTCCCCCTTCCTTTTTACGCTGCTGCTTGAAAGCCTTGGCTCAGAAGGGTTGTCCTCTCCTCTGGCAGAGTGAAAGTTTCTTTATAAAAAAAAAAAAAAAGCCAAATGTCAGGTGCTGCTTTTGGAAGAGGCTGAAGGCAAAGACTTGGGTTGGATCATTCTTACAAGGTGGAACCGGTCTCTGTTATGTGAGAAGAAGCGGGTGGAGGAGGTGGTGATCTGACTTGATTTCCTGTTTTTTTCGAACCCAGTAAAACTGTGCAAGATTCCTCATGCATGAGAACTGTGTGAACTATCCCCATTGCATGTCAGCTACAATCTCTCTCTCTCTCTCTCTCTCTCTCTCTCTCTCCCTCTTCGTGTGTGTGTGTGTGTGTGTGTGTGTGTGTGTTTGGTCAGTAATCTGAACAATATAGCTCACTGCAAATACAGCAACATGCAAAGCCATGCACTCCTCTGCCCCAATGGAGTTACAACAGTGCCACTTACAGACAGATGAAACAAGCAGCAGTTTGACTTCTCGCTTCAGTCTGAACACGCCTGAACATTTTCTCCTCCCACCCTCCCCTTCCCCCTCCCCCTTCTCTCATGCTTACTCTTCCAGCTGTAGAGCAGGTGCTCCAAGAGAGCCTATATCAAGGATAGCCAAATTCCAAAGGCTCAGAGTAGCCAACGGCTGTAGTGTTACATGCAGCAAAGCTCAGAAGTGTGATGAAGCAGAATGTGGAATCACTTTCCTGTACATACAGATGTTGTAGCCATTTGCATTTCCCCAAAGAATGAAGGTAATGTAGTTTGCCATCCCTTGCTTGAAATGCAGTCAATCTGCAAGTAAGCGTGTGTGTGTGTGTGTGTGCCAAATGCACATGCACAAGTGCCTTCAAGTTGCCTGATGACTTATGATGACCCTATGAATTTTCATAGGGTTTTCTTAGGAAAAATTCTCAGAGGT
The DNA here is from genome assembly GCA_948474755.1 of Ctenosaura bakeri. Lineage (NCBI taxonomy): Eukaryota > Metazoa > Chordata > Lepidosauria > Squamata > Iguanidae > Ctenosaura > Ctenosaura bakeri. The sequence continues at coordinate 214,011 of CAOLHI010002164.1, forward strand.
GGTATTACCAGTTCCTTCCTCCTGAAATATAGCCTATAGCACCTGGTATTTGTTGGTGATCTCTCATCCAAGTACTTACCAGGCCCTGACCATGCTTAGCTTCCTATATGAGACAGGATTTGGTGCTTTTAGGTATTTAGACATGATTTACAGGGCAGTTTCTTTCAAGTTATATCTTAGTTGCACTCTCCACTATAAAAAGAAATGGGAAAGGATGGAGTGGAATGCAAATAGCAGCACAGTTATTCTCAATGGATTGGCCATAAATTTGTGATTGGGTTGCAAGAGACTTGTGTGTTACTGGCTTTCTAGTGCTCATTTTAATGCACAATCACTTCTGCAGTCTTCAAGATCACAAGACAAATCCATATCAAAAACACAGACCTCCCTTGGAGGAACTGCCTGGGGGATTCGTGGAAATGTTGTCCAACAAAAAGATAACTTTCCCAATTTTGTATTTACCATCAGGGCTAAATTTCCAGGTACTTTGGAGTGTCAGTTATATTGACATACATCATATGGTGCTATTATATTCCAATAAGACTGGACAGTTGTTGTTGTTGTTAAGGGGACATTTGGGTACTCTCTGACTTGCTATCTAGCTCATTCCATTCACCAAGGCTCACAAATGGATTTCTGGAGAACTAGTTTTGTTCTGTGGTTAGACTCTAGTTCAATCATGTTAAAAATGGGACTTGAATGTAGTATCAAAGTCACCTTTCCCCAGTGACAGGAGGAGGTTGGGAATAAGATGACTTAGAACTTTATGCCTGCAAGACTTCTTTTTTAAAAAAATAACAACTTCAGGAATTTCTGAGGGCAAGGCATAGGAAAAATAAAAGCTTTTGGCACCAGAACAGTAGAGTGTGAGAACAGAGAAGTATATTTTCATAGGCATGTTTCTAAGCAACTGGTGAAGGGGAAAAAATGAAGTTTGACTTGAACGTGAAGGCTTGTGCCAGCTTGGCCAGAAATCCAAGAAGCAAGTGTTCAGGAAGCCAGTCCTGGCTGTGGTCTATCAGTGACCAACACTGGCCCAAGGATGGAAACGGAAGAGAGGGGAAGAAGTCAGGAGCATATATAAGTTGTGGTGTGAAGAAACAGTGATTCTTCCTTTGCAAAGACATTCTGTCCTCATTTTCCTGCCTCTGTCTTCCATTCTGGGATAAGCAATGCATAAATTAGAGTCATCAACTGCACAGAAGGGTGAGCAAGGGGTAATTTTAGCTGTCTTGTCCCATCCCATCCAAGCAGGCTGTATTGGTTTTGGTTTTACTTTATTTTTTTCATTTCCAATTTTGTTTCAGCTTTATTTTTGGTTCAATTTCTGGAGACCTTAGGCCCCAATTTTGTACCCCTTCCCATAGCTACATGCCTGCTGCCACGGCTCCATCTTCTGGAATCTTGGGATTTGTAGTTTGGTGGAGATACATAGACTTCGATGCTGGAGAATTCTAGTCTGTTCCCCCAAACTACAGAAGAGAATTTTGAGTACCTCAACTGTACTACAAATCCCAGGATTCTGTTGTTAAAGTGGGATCAAACTACTGATACAGTGTTGTTAAAGTGGGATCAGACTACTGATACAGTGTAATGCAGATTTACTCTTTGTGATGCTTTGGGTTTTTTTCAACAAATTCACATATACTTTTCAAAATTTTTGTTTCAAAGACTGGAAAAGATGCTGAGGTTTTGTTTGTTTTGTTTTACTGCAACTCCCCAAATTTCAAGTCACTGCAAATGCCACCTAGAAGACACTGGGAGTTACAGGGAAAAAATAAAGTAACTCTTCTGAACTATGCCATTCTTCCTTCCTTTTGGTGCATATTAATGCTTCTGTTGCCAAATGTTAGCTCTATCTACATCTTTTCTTCCTGCCATCCTTAAGAGGCAGTCAGTCCTTCCAGAAGTACCTGAACAGAGCTAATATGCATCAGCTATCTTTCCCAGTGATCCACACTGGTATGCAGGGGTGTGTGCATATGTATCTATGTACATGTGCATATGATGAAATACTTCTGCATTTCTTTTTAAATTCAACCCATCTCACACAAAGAAAATTAGCAGATCAGCAGGACTAAACAAGCATCCTTCTTTCTGATAATGCTGGTTTTATGTGGGCTGGGAGTTTTCAAGACAGGACAACATTCCTTGGATTCCCTACCTGTCCTTTGAAGTGATACAATCCCTGAAGAGTTTTCCTCCATGTGATTCCACTGGACATGCTGCTGACATCAAACACCATCACCTTACAATCTTATCCAACTTCCTCAGAAATATGTGGCCGCCGCCAAAACATCCCCCTCGTGGCCACATGCTGCAACAACAGCTACATTGTGGAAACAGTCACCTAAAGGAAATAAGAATGTGTGTGTGCGTGTGGTATAGTAATCATGTCATCAAGGTGATATCCTTGGGAACAAAACAAAACAACCAGCAGCATCTATGGTTTTATTTGTAATTAAGGAGAAGTTTTTTTTGGAGTCGACAGTGGTAATTCTCCTGCCTAATCTCCAGGCATACAGGTGAACTATCACCTGAAAAATTTTGCATGACTAGTTTTATGCACTTTTATGATGGTATTTTTTTTCCCATTTGGTTAAATTTATGTCCTGCCTTTCTTCCACTGAGCTCCTTTTCTCCTCTTTGTCCTTACCACAACCCTGTAAGGCAGATCAGCCTGAGAGACTGAGAGTGACTGGTCCAAGGTCACTTGGTGATTTTCATGGCTGAGTTGGGACTAGAATCTTGATTTCCCAAATCACAGTTGAACACTGTGACCATGCTGTGAAATTCCTTCATATACACAATTACCAGCCATGTGTATCTTTGGAAATCTCCTACTGATCAGGGAGCAGTCAATCAAATACTGGGTTTTACAGGCCAATGGTCTGTTTCAATATGAGATGTGTGCGTACGTTTCAACATGTATGTGCAAATTGCAAGCAGCCGAGCATTGCTGCTCCCATGACCCTTGCCCCAGGCTGCCACATGCCCACATTTTTAACTTTATGAGTTTGTCACCAGAGATGTAAAGCATATCTGAGCTGAATGGGATGCCTTGCTAAGTGAGTGTGCATAGAATGGCTGACGTGTAATGGACAGACGTAAGTTCCTTATCGATATCCCCAGGTCTGGAACCTAAAAAAAAAAAAAAAAGCCTTCTTTGGACTACAGATGCCAGAATCCCCCAGTCACCATGGCTACTGGCAAGACTGGCGGGGGGATTATTGTGCAACAAGAGTCATTTTTTTCCAAACTTTGGGAAAGAAGTTCTATTTTGCGACAAGGCCAAAACAGCTGTCCCTGAATATATTTTTCTTAGAAGTCATGAACTGCCCCAACTGAACTTCCCTTCCCACATGACCCCTGTTGCTTTCTCCTTGTGAAGAAAAGGAGAATGAATCAATCATGAGGAGGTTTCCTAAGGTGACCACAAGCCAACAAAAACTGTAGCAAGGAAGAAGGGAGTCTTGCAGCTCACTTTGAAAAACAAAAGTTCTTACTATCTCAGCTTTCACAAGACAAGAGAGAAGCAGTGACTGAAGGTTAAGTTTCCTGCAGCTAGCCATAGATTTAATGTTTTATCATTCCTTTGACACAGTTCCCCTTGCACTCTGCTCAAGTGAATGTAGTGCAAGGCTGGGTATAACAGACATCCAACAGCTGCAATGGAGAGGCTGGGACAGGGGGAAAGGGAGGGGGAGGCTCTGGGTGAACTGGGGTTAGGCTGGGTGAGGGTTGGGGCAAGGGTCACAGGAGCAGCAAGTATGCGCTGAGCTTTTTTACAATAAGCAGGGTGTTCTGTTCATCCAGGGTGTAACTGGCCACCCCTGGAGAACCATTCCCTCTCCCTCTCTTCCTCCTCCTCCTGCTGCTGCTGTGTGTGGAGCCCAGACAACTTCAAAACTCTCCAGACATTAAAGCCAAGGCTAGTAGCAACAGGCCTGTGGCTTTCTCTTTCAGAAACTGGAAAAACTCCTCTCTCCTTCTTGTCTCTCTCTCTCTTTTTTTTAATAGGAGAGGGGAGGAATGAAAAGTTTAATCCATCAGGGCCAAGCATGAAGGCTGAGTTGCTGTTGTTGTTTGCGAAGGGGGGGGGGTGTCTGCTGAGCGAAAAGGAGGCACCTGGATCCTGAAGCAGGAATGGATTTAAGGAAATACTGTAAGCTAAGCAAACTCAGTTAAAAGCCAGGGGAAGGGCTGAAAGAGGAATGTAGAAAGAGATTTTCTACGTTCAGTCAGACTCTTGGACCCTCTAGCCCAGTGTGGTCTGCTCCATCTGATGGCACCTCTCCAAGGGCTCAGGGAGAGAAAGGTCTCCCTCATCATCACCTTTTCATTGGAGGTGCCAAGGACTGAGTGTGGAGCCTTTCTATAGGTAGGGCAGGTGTTCCCCCTCTTAGCTATAACTGCCTTCCCTTCCTGAGCGTAGGGAAAGCTATGCTGCAGTCACTGCTTTGCTCCTGTCTGCGTTGCAGAAAGAGAATTTCTTCCAAGAAATTAACCAGGCAAAATGGGCTTCTGCACATATTGACTTTTACATGTTCAGGCTGTATTCTGAATTTACACCACCACATGGATGTCCAAGCATATTGCAGGCAGTGGGCATCACTGGTTAGATGGGAGTCAGAACAGGGAGAGGCATTGTCTCATCCAAACCTATGTGTGCGACTGATAGTTGATACACAGAAGACAGGTGTCTTGTGCAGAGAGGTAAATCTTCACAGATTTATTCTCCTGGGCAAGAATGAATGATTCAACAATTTTTCCCCTGCTGCAAGAAACTCTTAGAAGTCTGTGTAGTTTTTGAGGATTTTTCACAGCTCAGGATTCATTCTGTGAAAAATCCACAGATGGTTTGGGAGGAGGAGAAAACAGCATCTTCTGTGCAGAAGGAAAGTGCTGTTGTCTGCACACGTACAAAAAGAAACCCACACTTTGTTGTTGTTGTTTTTTCTCAGAATAAATCTCGAAAGGCAAAGGTTGCCATCTGTCTAGGATTCTCTTTTTCAGGGTAGTTTCCTGACATTCGGGGGGAAAAAAACCTTTTCATCTATTCAACTATTTATGAATATTCTTGTGAATATTCTTGTGAATATTATGAATATCTCCTAGTCTTGTGTACATGCGTGTATGCTATGTTTGGTGCTCCCCTCTACTTTTTGAGATTGATGTTCTAGTTGCTCATATTCCAGTTACTTGTTTGGACTAAACTCTTACAGTACTTCAGTGGGCACGGGTTTTTCAGAGCTGTAGTCCAGCAAAATAATTTTTTCAAGCTGTGCTTAAATTTGCTAAGATCCTTAAAGTGTATGTCACCATCAGGCTCCCAACAGTACAGCCATGACATCTCTTCGGCTGTCATAAGCAGCTCTTAGTTTATGAACACTTATATGTATATGAGCATGACGAGGTACAGTGTTGGGAAAGGGTGGGTCACCTCTTAGATGTCTGTATGTGTGTTTCTCACATAGGCAGGGCTAGGGTTGCCAAGATAGCCTTCTGCCTCTAACAGTATAACACAACGTCACAAGCAGATGAAACTGAGTGTCTTGTCTATGCTGGAAGAAGTGACACTTGCAGAAGAGCAGGTCAAGCCAGAGTCCCCCCAGCTCCTGGGTCAGCTGACAATCTTAGCAGGAGCATCCCAAGACCCAGGCTGTCTTTCTATGTCTCCAGAGTTCACTCGCCTGCCTGTCCACAGTCACTTTGCCTCTATTCAATCCATCAGTCGACTCACTCACTACCTCACTATGGTGCCAGCCTGCCAGGTCATGTTTCTAAGGGAAGCAGGTGTTCACTTTAACTCAGACCTTGGGAAAGTTACTTTTGGACTATACTGGCCATACTAGCTCAGAAATTCTGGGAGTTGTATCTAAGCAAGCAACTTTCCAAGTTCTGATTAAATTACTGTGCAGCACCCCAATAAATACAATAGAATAGAAATAAAATAATAGCAAAATAAAGAACTATCCATGTGTTGCCCTTATAGTTACACCCCAAATTTGCCACCTGAAACAGCTAGCCACCTCACCCTGCCTAATGGGAGAGCTGGCCTTTCTCTTGGAGAATAGGTTGCCTGACTTGTCCATTGGCAGAGTCAATAATGAAACTCCACACTGACTAGCTGCCAAGTCAAGGCTCCAATTATCTCTCAGAATGAATGAACACTGGGCTTCTATTCCAAACTCCATTGTATTGATTGCAGGCTCTGTGGGAGAGCCAAGAGCACTGTTCATCCAATTCAATCTACTGCAGTGCCACAGAGCTCTGACAGAATCTGTGACAACTATTCCTAGAGAGCATTTCTTGACTGAGGCAACTGGGTTGCTCAGTAAGTGCATAAGGATGCTGACCTTCCTCTTAACCATCTTCTGTCGCCTTCCAAAGAGGCAAAATACTAGAAGGAAGGGCATCTTTTGTCTTAGGTGAGGAAACAGGAAGAAGTATCCAGACGGTATTTAGTTACTTCAGTAAGGCTCCACTGAAGTATACACTACCTATGTGTTTGGACAAGAGTGGGGATCCCGAGGCTTGCACATATTGGTTCCAACTCCCAACAGTCAACTCATTCAGTGGTCAGGGATGGTAGGAAATGTAGCCCAACTTCAGCTGGGGAGCCATAGGTTTTCCATGTGTGCAGGAGAATGCTGAAATGGATTGTGGCATCTCAGACTGTGATTTGGCAGTGTCATGTTAAAAGGCATTCATGTGTAAGACCACCCTCCAAGTAAATTGTAGCCCACAACAGAGAACAATTATTTCTCTCGTCTCTTTTCTCTGATACTTTTGTACTTGCATGGGTTGTTTTAAAAGCACACACACACATGCATGCACACACACAGAGATGAGACCCCCTTCCACATTCTGGAATGGTCTACTCCACTCCAATGCACTCCCTCAGAACTACAGTATTTCATTCTTGCATGTACTGCAAACCTGAATCTGAAGGGACTTAATTTTAGGTCAACTGCCACTGACAGATGCCCTAGCTGACATAGCCAAATGTGAGGAATACTGGGGGTTTCAGTCCACTAATGTATGCAGGTATGCACAGTCTGCTGTCCTGATTTGGGATCAAAGTATTAAACATAGTACATTGTTCTTCTGTTTCAGCAGGAGCAAGCAGAGACCCTATAAACAGAGTTGAAAAGGGCTTTTATTTCCTTTTTAGTAGTCACTAGTCTTCTAATGAGAGACAGCATGGTGTAGTGGTTTGAGCCTGTGATAGGGTTGCCATAAGTTGGAAACAACTTGAAGGTGCACCAAAACAACAACGGCATCCTCCTGTGTCTTCAATAGAAACTTGAGATCATGCATTAGTTAGTGATAATGCTCATCTCCATGCTGGGTTTCAAATATTACTATCACAAATATCACAAATCTACCTTTTTGCTTCCTAATTAGGACCTGAGCCATGCAACAGTTAAAGCATTTGAAATCTGTAGTACCTAAAAGTCCATGAAGAGGGTCAAATAGTGAATGACTCTCTTTTTAAGCTGCTGATTCATAGATGGAACATTTATTGTTCACTCAAGTACATAGACGCTGGCAATGTAAGCTCTAATTTCGCCTCTCATTCAAGTATTCTTTGTTCTTTAGATGACGGAATACCCTTAGATTTTCTTTTTCTTAGTTCACCCATCTCCCCCACTTATCAGATCCTCCTACATTTTCTGTACAAAAGTATTACTCCTTGACACCCAGACATCCTTGACATTTCTACAGCTTTTGAATGAACTTAGGTTATATCTTTCTGTATTATAGTTCTACGTATTTGGGCTTGCTCTGATGGCTAGTGAATGTTGACTAAGAAGGAGTGTGGCTTAACTTAGAATTTTAAAATGGGAAGGGGGATTGTGTGGCCCTCTAGATGTTGCACTGTAATCCCCATCAGCACTAGTAGCCACTAGTGAGGAATTATGGGATTTGTAGTCCAGCAAGATGTAAAGGGCCACAACTGCCTGTCCATCTATTTAAATAATTGGCTTTTGTAAATGTTTTCCTAGCCCTATAGTTCTATAATTTTTAGTTTTGGTGATTCTGTCAATCTGCTCCAAGAAGCTGCCATCCAGAGATTTCAGAGAAATCTTAAGGAAGCAAACATTTTAAAAATAAACAAAAGACTAACTGGCTAGGCAAGATTCTCAGGAAGGCAAATTCAGCAGTAGATTGGAGTTGTGTGCAGCTGCAGCATACATGAATAGCCTTGCAAGCAAATTAATGATCGCTCTGGGGAAAGGATCCTTGCTGGAAAGTTAACAGACCTAAGGCACAACTCTTGAATTCTTCCCACTGTCCCTTGAACAGTCATCTTGCCCACAACAATGAGCAGCTGATGATATTCAGCTCCTTGCTCTGAAAAGTTTCAGCTGCTGATTGTTGGAGATCAAAACCTCTGTTAAAAATCAGGCTAGGCTAATTCATCCCTCCCACTTTCACTTTAGTTGGGGACGGTGTGAAGAAAACTTGACGGAGTAGTATGTAATAACCAACTAAGGGCCTCTCCTCATTACCGTGTTATAGTGCTATTATTCTACGTTCAATGTCCTGTGGAATTTTGGGGTTTGTAGTTTACTGAGGCCAAAGAGCTCTCTGGCTGAGAATTCTAAATGCCCCTCCCTAAACTGCAAACCCCAGGATTCCATGGGATGTTGAAAGTGGAATAACAGCACTATAAAAGTGTAGGGTGGAAAGGCCTAAAGATAGACCTGGAAGAAGATGAACATCCTGGAACAGTGGAGTGGGCAGAAGAGCTAAGACTAGGCTGGGGGATGGCTGAACCTTGTTCTGAAATGCTCTGAAAAAACTGGACCACTAAGATTCCTGTGTAGCTGAGCTTCCTCAAACACTATGAATCAGAAGTGTACTAGATGATCAAGCACTAAGACAGTGATTGTCATTGTGCCTTTCCAGGAATAATAAAGGCTGCCTGCAATCTATCTTATGTGCACTTATTTAGGAGTTAGCCACACTGAACACACGGTGGGCATTTCTATATACATCTTTCACTTGTAAGAGTCTTCTTATTTCAGGATGTTTCAATGACAACAGACAGAAAAAGTAATATGGCCTCCTCCTGCAAGTAGGCAAAATTAACAACCACCTTCCTATCAACATTGAGTCTCCTCCTACACACACATACACGCACACCACAAAAATAGTTGCGGGGTCCCTGATGAGCAATGGCCTGTCCATTACAGAAAAGGTGATGGTGCGGTCAGTGAATGCAGATATTAGCGGGCTCAAGCACATGATGAATGCAGATATTAGTGGCTCGAGCTATATTTAACCAGCAAAAGCCCCACATCCAAGAATCATGTCAACCCCACCAATTAGGCAACATAAAGAAACTGTCTGAAACAGATACTGGAGGGTGGAGGCAAGGAAGTGGAAGCAGAGGCTGAAGGACAGGGCTGAGGGTGTGCACCTTCCCTATGCTCCTTAAACTAATCTGCTATCCTCTGATGCAGTGGAAGAGTTGGTCTGTTCCAGTGGTTTAAAAAAAGAAAGGGAACAGCAAGAGTGGCACACAACTAGCTGCAGGCAAGCAGGCCGACAGAAAGAAAGAGGGAAAATCAGGAGCAACACTGAAATCTTCATGCTATAGGAAAGCAGAACATAAGGAAACTTGTAGCCCTCAAAACCACAATTCCCATCAGCCCTAGATGGCATAGCTAGTGATTCAGGATGATGGGCACTGCACTTCAACATAACTTGAGGTCCACATATTCTCCCTAACAGGGCCAAATCCAAAATTTTGAGGCATGTAGGGAATCTTTGGCCTTTTGGATGCTTTAAACTATGACTCCCACAAGACATTACCATTTGGTCAGGTTGATTGGTGCTGATGAGAGCTGTTGTCCAGATCATAAGGGAAGACTGAGGGTTCGTCACCCTGATCTGCAGAAAACAGACTTAACATCAGGTTCTTTAAGGGTGTGGAATTGGCTTACTGGTCTTCTCCTAAAATAATTTCTGGGATATGGCCTTGAGCCACCTTGAAGAAACAGGAATAGAATTGCTGGGGAGGGGGGTTCTTTTCAGGTACCACTGCTCCCTCCCCAACATGTTGGATTTCTGCCTATTATGCAGCTGTTATAGGCACAGTAGTCTTGTCAGAAGTTGATACTTCTAAATGGAAGGGTGGAACAAATGGAAACCAAGGAGCTGGATAGCTTGAGCTGAAAATATCCAAACCAACAAGAGCTGAATGACAGTAACAGCACTTTTGCTGGAAGAGCAAAAGATAAGAAGGCAGAGAAGGTTTCAAGCTAAGCACAGGCATATATATTACAATAGCAATCTAACTTGTGGAGTCATGTGGAAATGTTCTACAGAACGATGCCTTCATGTTTCTGCTGTGTGCCTTCAAGTCAACTCCAACTTATGGCAACCCTATCAAAGGGGTTTCTTTGCAAGACTTATTCAGAGGAAGTTTGTCATTGCCTTCCTCTAAGACTCACCGTAGAATATCCTGACTGAATATCCAACAACATCTGGAAGGCCATAGGTTGCCCAAGCCTCATATAAATGCTAACAGCAAAAACTCAGATGGTGTCCTATACAGGAACTGCCAAGACTAAAACCTGTTTAGCATCCTCAAATGTCTACAAGCTCTAGTATTATAGTTCAGGGGAATGAGTGCAATAGAGCTGTCTGTTAGAGAATGCTAAATAGTACATATCCCAGATGTCTGTAACTCTCAATATACTGAAGCTTGGAGCGTCAACAGTTAAAAATGGTATAAACATGTACAACTGTGTTGTGTAGACACATTTCTAATCATGTCCTCCCCCTACCCTTTCTGGTTTTTCCCTCATTAGTTGGCCCCTTGGACTGGAAGTGAAATAGTTTTAAGAGTAAGATAAGCATAATCAGTCAAAAACAAATCTTAAAATGCACGGTGATCCCAAGGTGGAGAAAAGAAAATCTGTGTTCTACTTGCTGTTTAGGAGAGGCTTAATCTATGAGAGAGAATTACAGTGGCCATACAGCTCTTGTCCTTACCTTCTCTATGATAATGCTTTTTGTTAATTCTCATCCTACAGGAATAATTCTTTTCTTAGAATGTGGCAACCAGCTGTGAAGCTTTCCAAGTGCACATGATAAAAGAGCATGTTATGGCTTTGTCATCCCAGTTTGAACAGGGCCCAAATGGTAGACTTAGGAAAGGGTTTGGGAAAGGGGGATGGATGGGCAAGATAGCAAATGTGATTTATTTGGCAAACTTTGAGAGAAGTCTTGGGTTTCTCCTACTTTAGATTTTTCTAATCACAGACACAGGCCAAAGGAGTTTAAATGGGGAGATGCCACAACTGCCTAGCTGCTATACTCTCCTAAACACCCCTGATCTCACTGGGTTGCAAAACTAAGCAGGTTTAGGCCTAGTTAGTACTTACATGTGAAACCACCAGGTAACACCAGGCATATCCAGGTTGGGCTAGGAAAGAAACCTGTTTGGAAACCCTGCCAGGAATCAGAATTGATGACACTGGGTTTGAGGGACCAATGTCGTGACACAACAGGAGGCAATTTCCTACATTCCTAACTCCTCCTTTTGGATGTGTAATCTCCAGGGCTGCTGAGCAATTATATATTTGAAGTGGATTTAAGTGCTGTTATCTATCAATTAATGTTTTCAAAAAGCATGCTACACAGACTGAAATTCCCACTAGATAAATTCTAGTCACTCATCTCAAGACCTTGTTTCTTCATGGTCCACGAGAATCTGTGATTAACTTTATTGGTCAAACCAATGGATCTTTTAGCCTTATGTCCTGTCTTCCAAAGTTCTTTAGATACTTATCAAGGAGATCTGTCTCTATAACAAGCAAAGGAAACTAATGCAAGCCCCCAGAAAGGACTGGCACTACTGGGCAGCAGATGGTGTGGGTCATCAGGAACAGCCTCCTAGCAACTCCTCTTGAACTCCCCAGATTCTCTTGAGGACTGGGGTGTCTGTCCTCTGCCACACAGTCTGCTCTGGACCCCCTAAATGGGTCTCCAGGGCAGCAGAGGATATTATCAGACAGCAAGTGTTAAGTCTCAGCTGGCTTCTGTAGCTGGGATAAAGCGGTTGCATCAGCTTGGTCTTTACCTCAAGCAGCAAAATGTCTCAGGCCATTTCCACACTACACTATTATAGTGCTATTATTCCACTAACACTATAACAGTGTAGTGTGGAAATGGCCTTAGACAAGTCCTGACCACACAAGTTCTCAGACTGAGGGATCCTCATATTTAGGTTCTCAAACTCTTCCCTTCATGCAAAGACTAAGACACTATACCTGAGAGAAAGAAGTTTCTAGCATAAGCTTTTGTAGACTGAAGGTGTATCCAGATTGATTTTTTTTTAAAAAAAAGCCCCATATATTTTGTTCCTATTACTTCCAATTTTACTTTGGAGATCCATACACACTTTTTTATCCCAGAATATTTTCCATCTGCTCCCACTATGATCAGACACTGCTCAGGTTGATTTCTTTTAATCCAGTACAAAAACAGAAAGAACAGGAACAAAATATGGGCCCTTTCTGTCATTCTGGGTGCACCCTGAGTCTGCTTTCTCTCTCCTTCAGGATGCCAGGCATCCTGGATGAAAAAGACACCATAGCAGATGAAACCTCAGTCCCATCCCTCATTGTTCTAAACTTGTGTTTTAGATGAGGAGGTGAACCACATTCTGTTGTATCACTCCTCCTTCGCTTTTGTTGGATGAATGCCCCCAGAGTGTGGGAGTAATTCATTAAATCAAAAATACCAAGTTACTTGCAGTTTTTATTCTATTCTGTAAAGGCACAACTAGGTTTTATTATCGTCATAACGTAACATGGGATGACTTCACTCCTTTTGTGATCTAACTGGACTTTTTGAGTTATTTCTATAGTTGAGAGGATATAGGTTCACAAAGTGACAGAGGAGAAATAGTATGTGAATCAAAGGGCAGGGTCACACTGCTGCAGTCTGATTTATTTTCATTAACTAGTAAAGCAACCATGTAGCTTACTTTTGAGAACTCGGGAGGTAGAGAGTTAATTTTAAAAAGTAACTATGGTGACTTTCAGCTATTGAGGCAGTTTAAAATTATAACTGTAACTGATTACTTTTTAAAATAACCTGCCAAGCTCTGAATGCTCCCAGTGGGCAGTCCAGGGGTGCACCCACAAGATTGTGTACCCAGGAATCTCCCTCTTCTCACCTACAGAATTGGTGAACAGTGCTTGGCCGAAGGGCCCAGAAAGACAGAGTGGGTTTAGAATTCAAGAGTTCAAAACGTTTGGAAAATGTTGCCCATGGAGTAATCATCCTTAAGAAATCTAGGCACTATTTGGGTGGGATTTGCCTACTCATCTCCCTATGTGGACTTCCCGACTTTGTAGCCTCCATAGGAGGGATCCCAGTCTCACTACAGCAAATAGAGTGACCAGATGGCCAGCTCTGACAAATCCAGCCACTATTTTTAATGAAATGCCACTGAGACATTGATAGGTTAATTGCGCTGATTAATCAAGTAAGGCTCTTAGCCCTGGCAATTTCTGATTGAAGGGATGCTTTTAAGTCTGTCTTGCACCCATCCCCCACTTCCCTCTCTGTGAATCAAAGCAATTCTTCATCTCTCCATTCTGCAGAATTTAAGTAAACACTGTTGCTGCTCCTCTTCTCATGAGACCTGGCCATACTTTCTAAGGAGCTTACTGTTTCAAGTACCCACCTATCCATCACTCAACTCCTCCACCACTAGGCCATCCCTCCTCCTTCCCGTTCCAAGTATTCTAATGCCTTTCAGGATTGGGTGGGGGGAGAGATCTTGCTGAAGTCCCCCTTTCAGAGACTGAAATAGGTTGTGTAAACAAACAGAGCAAACAGCCATTGTGAATGGGTTTCCCTAAGTCACCAGGTGTAGGTCCTTCAAGCAGCTGCCCAAGGTGGTGGGAGGGTGGGGGTTGGAAGGAGGAAAACATGGCAATCCTGCTCAAACTGAGAAAGCTATTAGGGGGGAAAAAAGGTTGTACTAACTCAGAAATCATAGGTGACGGAGACTTTGGTTATGCTGGGATCCCTGTTCCGTCTGTTTGTTTTAGCTGTAGAGTTGCTGATGGAGACAGCCAGTCTCTGTTTTCAACTGAAGGCAGCAGAGACCCTCGGGGGAGGTTATCAAGAGAGCAGTTGAATTGGAAGCTGGTTTAAGAAGGGACACTGTCTCCTTGAGATGTAAGTTTTCCTAAAGGCAATAGAAAGTATGGCCTATTTTTATAAACAAGTTCGTCTTTTTTTAAAATAAGTATGTAAGAGGACAATTTCCTAGCCCTGCTTAGTGGGTTCCTAAGACATTTCGTCAGAAGAAAGTGCTGCTGAATCTTTATACAAGCAAATACATTTTGCAGTTTCAACCATAACAGCAACTGCAGCACCAGAGAACAGGGTCAGTATCACTTAAGCACCTGCCAAAGCCCATAGTCCCTTGTTGGCCCCTACAGCATTCTCACCTTGCTGCCGTTCCTCACTATGGCTCCCTGTTCCTTTCCTCTCTCCAAAGCCACAAGAGCCGCGGCCACCATTTTCCTAGTATCCGCGTCAGGGGAGTCATAGAATCTGGCCTGAGAAAAGAAAGAGAGGGCAAGCCAAGGCGCCTTAGTGACACAAAGGCAGATACATTGGTGGAATCTTACCTACCCAAAATCTGGATCCAGTAGGGTGGCCAGATGCAAAAGAGGACAAGGCTCCTGTGTCTTTAATAGTTGAGGAGAAGAGGAATTTTTGGCAGAGGCAAGCTCTGCCTCTCTGCAAATTCTCTTTTACCCAGTGATTAAAGGTGAAGGCGCCCTGACCTCTCTTGCATTAAAGCAGTGTGCGTGGGAGTAATCTCTGTCCATGTAGTGAACTATTTGTGGATTGGATGCCCACCAGGTTAGTAGACTGCTGGTATCATTTATTTTGTCACCATGGCCTTGAATGATAATGAGCCATAACTTTCATAACACATGGTGTAACTTTAGGGCTGTACTGTAATACTGTAATACCCTGCCATATTATCCAGTGCTAGCCATTAAAACACTATCTCATGTAATAAAGTATCAGAAACAGGGCTTGGACAGAGTCAAGATAAAGTTAAAAAGGATCAGCAGTGGTTGGCATCTTTTGTTTGGCAGACAATATGCATTATTTTTTTTGTCATTTCCTATTTTTTTAGAGAGAAAAAGGGGGTCTGTGTTGGGATGAAATCTATGTGCTAATACTTCCCTCGAGCTACCATATTTTTCTTTCAGGCGTGGAAGAATGCCTCTTTCTGAATCTTGAATAGATGACAAGATACAAGAGCGAACTTGGCTGCAGCACAGCTATTTCTGCTGAAATTCTCACTTCTGTACAACTGTGAAAAGTGCAGGAGCCTTGTTCTCTTTTGTAGCTGGCCACCTTACCTATGATTAGCAGAAGTTCAACAGCCAGCGCAGGGTCATGGTTTGGGTGTTGGATTGCAACTCTGGAGATTAGGATACGAATCCCTGCTTGACTATGGTGACTCACTGGGTGACCTTGGGCAGGTCACACTCAGCCTCAGATGAAGGCAATGGCAAACCCCTTCTGAACAAATCTTGCAGGAAAAATACCCTGTGATAGGTTTGCCATAGCTTCACCATAAGTCAGAAACAACTTGAAGACACACAACAAGCAGAAATTCAGTATTTTTTGTTGTGATCCTCATTATTCTTTTCTTCTTCATCCTCACTTACAGTGATAAAAACAGGACTGTTCTAGTGATCAATATAAAATAACAGTAACCCCATTTTAAAAGAAGAATACTACTCATCATAGAATGAAACACATTGAAAACGAACAAGACGAAGATGTAGTGTTGAGGAAAGCTTCATCTCCTGCATTTCTGTTTGTTCCCCCAGCTGTTATAGCCTCAGGAGGCCTGCCAAATGTTAAAAAGGCAAGTTGGCAAACCAACACTTCACACATTGCATTCTTCATAATGTGCAGGAGTGACTCAGCATAATCCAAGCAGATTCTGCAGAGCCTGAACAGTCCCTCTAGAATGTCAGGAACGCTTTGGGTACTCAATATAGCTCCACACAGGCGGAGAAGTGCATTGTGGGATTTGTTTGACTGGCTTTGAATTATTATAAGTGGGTTGTGGTTGTTATTTTTAACAGCTGCACGGCTGTCAAAACCCCACAGATATATCTTTTCCCATTGTTGCACCCTCATGGGAGGGTCTGTTCCTGTTCATGATGCTGTTAGAGAAATAGAGCTTCCAGTAGAAATGAAGGTGGCAATTCCAGTCAGCAGTGACCTGACTAGTCTTCCATTTACATACAACTCTGCTAAAGTAATTTAGTTCTAGTAGCCACCAAAACCTCACAGGGCAAAGTATCAGGAGAAAAATCGCAGGCTTTTGTGGAGTCAAGGGGTACATGCAGACCAAAGAGTGGCCCTTCTGAAGTTGCTGAGCTAGCGTAACCAGTGGTAAGTAATGCTGGGGAATGCAGTTCAACATTACCTTTTGCCTACTCCTAATCTAGAGGATCAGTATTTGCCCATCTACATGCCCATCTACTATAGCACTATGATTCCACTTTAACTGCTATGGCTGCAACCTGTGGAATCCTGGGGTTTGGGTCTGGTGCGACACCAGAGGGGTCTCTGTCTGAGAATTCTAAATAACCCTCCCTCAACTGCAAACCATAGGTTTCCACAGGGTGGAACCATGGCAGTTAAAGTGGGAATCATAGTGTAACATGAAGGGGGCCCAGGTTAGAGGACAGTCTAGGGGAATACTTAATTTACAGGAGGATACAATAGTTAGGGCCTTTCTTTAGGACTGTTTTTGTGTGCCTTCAAGTCGTTTCCAACTTAGGGTGACCCTAAGGTGAACCTATCACAGGGTTTTCTGAGAATATGTAATGCACCCAAGACCACTCAGTGGGTTTCCATGGTTGAGCCGGGGGTTGAACTCTGGTCTCCAGGGTTGTAGTCCAGTGCTCGAGCCACTACGCCAACACTGGCTCTCTTCCTTAGGATGGCTGGGCACAAAAAGAAGAAAGCACTCTTGTTATCTTATAGCAGTTGTGTGGAAGAAGGAATTTCAACAGGTTCAGGTTATGTGACAAGTAGTACTGAATGAGATGTTCTTGTCCACACAGTTTTTAAAGGTGCGTGGCTTCCATTCTTCTTTTTCTTCTGAGCACAATCTCTCACCTTTTGCTGTGGCACCCTTTGTTAGTATTCTTAAGACTGCATGATGTGGCAAAAAATGGAGGTAAGCGAGAGCCAGAAAGTTAGGCTCATAGATTTCAACAAGGGCTGTGTGCCCAAAAGCAAGCTTAGGAATCATTTCACTTCAGATTACAGAAAATAGCTAGAAGTACTAGCATCATGCAATCCACACTTCATTTTTGAGGCTTTTCTCTTTCGCTAAACTGTGGTAATCCCATTGGTAAATTTTCTCTCCTACCTCATCCCAGTTCCTCTGTGAGACTTATGACTCCCAAGAGTTCATATTCTTTTTCAGTGTACAAAATGAGTACTGCTTTCCTAGGCTGAAACTTGCAGTTCTGTCTCCCACATACTTTTTTAAAACTGTCTTATTTTTGATAATAATATATATATATTAGGAAGAGGATAGATGTTGGATAACAATTCAGAACCAACTGTTCTGTGATGGAATACACTGCCTAAAGCGAAGATGGAGATCATGCAACCCTCTTGGTACTATAGGACTGCAATTCCCAGCAGCCCTTGGCAGGCAGGGGGAAGTAATGCTGGGATTTGCAGTCCAATAACATTGGACGGCTGTATGATTCCTGTCATAGCTGAAAGGGACACTAGGAGCTATATACTGGAGGTTTTTAAGGAAAAGTTTGCCAGACATCAATTAGGGATTTTCTGCAACAGAATTAGGTAACTTGTGACACTCCAAATAGTGTTGGCTTGAAGCTCCCATTAAACTCAGCCGGTGGTGAGGGATAATGACAGTTGCAATCAAACAACATCTGGAGAGCTAAAGTATATTAGAGATAATCTGCTTTCTTGAAGAATTTGAGATTGTAAATTCTGAATAAAAAGATATGAAACAACATGGAGAGCTACTTTGCCCATTCCTACTTTTAGTGCCCGATATCCTTTGGGCAGGAAGATAACCCTGTAAGGTCCAGGGTGAGGATCATGTAGCCCTCCAAACATTGTTGAATTGCAGTTCCCAGCATTAACTATGTTAGCTAGGGATACTGGGACTCACAGCCCCCAAATAGCTGAAGGGATCCATGGTTCCCACGTCTGCTGTAGGTCTTTTCCAACTTTGTGATTCCAGCAACCTTTACATTTCATTTCTGGCACTCCAGTGTAATGCAGGTCTTCATGTCAATCCAGCCTGCCTTTGGAACGTTTCATCTCACCCTCCTCTCCCACCACATGCAAAGTGTCTCTCCCTACACACCGTCTTCTGCATGCTGAGTGCCAGCAAAGAGTGTACAGCCACCATTTTCCACTAGCCTCTGTAGCTGTGCCTTGAATATATCCCTGAAATGCACCAAAGAGCAATAGAAGGTTTTCATGGTATGCCAATAAGCATTTTCAGCTGCTCATTCCTGTCAGTCATGCCCCTGTAAAAAAGCAGTGATGCAGGGGTTCAGTGGAAGAGTTGGCAACTCTAAACAAAGGTTGTGCCATCTGATGAATGCGCATGGAGGGCATCTCTGTTTTGTTGTACAAAAGAAACACAAAAGAATTTCTAGCCAGCTGGGGAAGAAAGTATGATACTGGGTTTTACTGAATAGCCTTCACAGGTGGGCTGCACAATCACTGCCGACCCCTTGGATTTGTTGTATTGGTCTTTCCACACACACTCCCCAACCAGGCAGGTGGCTCTGGACTTTTAACAGCTGTATAACAGAGAGGAATCCAATAGGTAGTCCTTTGTTTAGTGAGAGGGCACACCTATTGAATTTCTCCATCAGGCAACTGCTAAATGCACAGTGCTTGGAAAAGCTATTACAGTTCTCAGACTTCTAGTCAGCATGGTCACTAGCTATGCTGGCTCTTAGGATTCTGAAAGGTACAGACTGGAAAAAAGCAACATTTTTCAACTCTCCAAATGTATGATGTTTACTGGGTCTACCCTACCTGTAACTTTGCTGCTATTCCCATGGAACAGTACTGTACGTGGGTGCTTCTCCTTCAATCTGCAAGAAACTGTTGCTCTGAATCAGGAACATGGGGACCATGTCCCTCTAATCCTTTTAGTAGAGCTTAGAAAAGTTACTTTTTCAGGCTACTGCTCCCAGAACGCTTACTGGGCGACGTGGTACAGTAGTCTGCAAAAGCAACTTTTCAAAACACTGCCTAAATTGTCTGGGAATGTGTCAGTGAATTCAGTGGAAGGTACTATTGAGGAACTATCCCTAGCAGCAGCCTAAATACACCAAAGCATCACTGTTTCTTCTGCTTAAATATGAAAGGTAGGACTTTTCAGATAGGCCTTGGAAAATTATTTTTTTAGATTACTTCAGTGAGCGTTGGCATTGACTATACTGGTAGGGCAATTGTGGGAATAGTAATCCCAAAAATGAATCTTCAAAACTCTGCGTTTGGGGTCTGGCCACATGGACAAGAGAGGGACCTAAAATGCATTAGAGCGGCAGAGCAGTTTTCTTGCATGGACACCTGACCTCTAGGAACTGAACTGAGCTGAATTCTCACACTCATATCCCACCAAACAGCTGTCTGCCGTTAACAGCTTTCACTCACCACTTGCATGGCTGGGAGCCCAAAAGAGAGTCTTAGAAGCAACAGATCCCTCTCTGGTTTCCAGATCTCTCAGAGCTGATTCTAAGCTTGTGTGTCTGCCCCCACCCCCTACCCCAAAAGCCATTTTTAGCTAGCAGGAGGGAGACATTTCTAATGGGATCTTGTCCTGTGGAATGCCCACCAAGTCCAGACAGATGTTGACCATCTCTCTGCTGCTGCTGCTTGTTCTACAGAAGATAGAGCAGGAAAGAGGGGGGGGGTTCGTTATTGCAGTCTCATAGAAACACAGAGGCAGGTGGGAAGTGGGGAGGACTTAAACGTGTGGGCCAGGGAGGGGGTCTGATGATGCAATCTCAGCATGCCCTTGTTGCCAGTTCTGTGGGAAAAATGTGAAATTCAAGTAACAAAGTGGCCAAGGTTATGATAGTTACCAGAGTTGCAGAATGTAAGATGACTGACCTTGGCAAGTCCTGAATATATCTTAAGCAATTATTTTATTTCAACACTGAATCTTTAATAGGATTGCCAACCAGCCAGGGGGGAAAATAACAGCACTTGGCTGGAGATTTCATGTTTAGGCCAGTTTGGAACAAGGCTGTCCTCCCCTGCCCCTCCTCAACACTTTTTTTTTAAAAAAAAAAAAGCTGTACACTTTAGGTGAAAAGGCAGCTTTTGTACTAAGCACGATCCCTAGACTGGCTATAGCTTCTCATGTACTCAGCAAAGCGTTTTTAAAGAAAAGTTATATGTCCAAATGGACACCAAAATCCTAGCTTTTGGACACCCAGTGGAGACAGATGGACATGCATAATATAGTCAGTGAACAATATGATTCCCACCCTGTTTTAATGCCTCCTTTGACTCTCTGCAAACCAAAAATAAAAGTAATCCACAATTATGTCTTTTGCAATCCCAGATCAGTTATGTTTTTGAGCCAGTTCTTCTCAGTTTTGATTTTAGGAGTTTTAGAGATTTTTTTTTATTTTTAATGCAGGTATTTTCTGATGGTAGACAGAATAATAAACACTGCTAGGATAATAATGTGTGTTAATACATTCTGCAGCTTTGTATCAACACTTGCCTTTTGAATACAAACAAACATGACTTTCAACGTAATCTGAATGTCAGGATTGTATATAGTGGAGAAGCTTCCAGTCATGAACCTTACAAATGGAAGAATGGACATTCGGTAACAATTTCTTTAAAATGCCCTGGTACTCTGGAGTCCACACATGCACACAGGCAAGGGCCCATGCACACTACATAATTATAGTGTTATGATTCCACTTTAATTGCCCTGGCTGCATCCCATGGAATCGTGGGGTTTGCAATTTGGCCAGAGTCACCAGAGGAGTTCTCTGGCTGAGAATTCTAAATGCCCCTCTCTAAAAGACAATCCCAGGATTCTGTAGGTTGTAGCCATGGCAATTGAAATGGAATCATAGCACTATAACTGTGTAGTATGCAAAAGCCCCTTGTTGCACTGATTGAGGGAATTAAAAGTATTTAGCATCATAGTGTGTGGAGGGAAGCAATTTAAAGGAACAGCAAAAAAGTTATTAAAAGGCACCAGTGTGTGGGAGCGGGTGGCGGGTTAAGGAGTTTCAGTAAAAGTCACAAGATGTTAAGTAAATTGTGCTTTGCTAATCTTCTCAGCAGCAATCCTGACAATTGATGCAATAAGATAGACTGACTATTGCAGATTTGAGGTGAAGTTCTCAACTTCTTCAGTTGTCTTAGGTGCAACCATGAAGTTATTCAGCTTCTCTGAAGCTCTGACAAAAATTGCCATGTGCTCTTCGGCATTGAACCTTTTCTCTCAAGGTTCTTATTTTTTTTGTCTGTGCTCCTTTTCATTGTTTGTTTAAACGCCTTGGACCACAGTAATTTTGCATGGAGCCTAAGGAAGTTTCTTTGAAGCTGCAGCTCCCCAGCCAGCATGGCACCAGAATTCTGGGAGTTGTGGTTTTTTTAAAATGTCAGTTTTCTAAGCCGCATTTTTATAGCTTTGTATCCTCCAATTATTCCAGTTTAGTAAGGACAGCCCCAATTAATCCCCTGTCATCCCACTTTCTCCGCTGCTGTTAAAACGTCCCATTTTCTTCTCCTCCTCCTCCCATCTTCCCCCTTGTCCTTAGCTTGCTTCAACTGCTGCAAAACTGAGTTCAAAGTACAAAAAGTGTTTTGTACTCAATTAATTCAGCAGGAAGGAGAGGAAAGGAGAATCAGACTCAAGCAAATGCAAAGTGCTGCAGCCTCTCCTAACTTGTGTGTTCTTTTTCACTGATAATTTTTCCATATTGACCAGACTCTCATGTTATTTGGCCACACGTCCCCATTTGTGTGTGAAACGTTGAAGGGTATTTTATTCTCTTAAACCAGTCTCACTGACAAAAAACATTATCACAGTAAGCCTGTTTTCAGTTAACTTATTGTTAATATAGGGTCTAAATTTTAGACTTGGAATCCAGATCAGCTTCAGCTCTGATGAAACCAAAACTTCTCTTTCAAAACTTCCCTAGAATGATGACCAGTCATAGTAACAATTTATTGGACATGCTTTTAAAACTGCATCACTCCATTTCCTTTACAGAAGGCAACACACAGATCTTTCCTTCCAGGGCAGTCTAATGTCGCTTGGTCACAAATGTCCTGGTTTTCATCTGTGAAATGTTTGAGGGTATGTGGTTCCTCCCAATTTCATGTTATCTGGGCTGAGTGAAGGCCCATTTAGCAGTTTTGATTTGATTTAAAAAAATGGTAACTCTTTTGAACATAGAGGTGTCTGAATGAAACATGATACACATAAGGAAGGTACCACTCTGTGTTTCAAGGGCAATGCTGACTTGCTCTCCCCAGATATTTTTCTTCCCAAAAAGAGTGAGGGAAATGAAAAATACATTGTATTGTTATCTCTGCCTTCAGGACTGAGATGCCACAATTAAAATAGCGTGCATGTCCAAGGCATCATTTTATTTATCAGTAGGTTACACTTACATCCCACATTTAGTCCAGTGAGTGCAAAAAGTCACATAAATGGCTCTCCTCTTCTCTTTTTATCTGTACCAGCACCACAAACCCCTAAGGCAGAACAAGCTGAACAAGAACATTTTGTCCAAGTCAGTTTCCTGGTTCAGTGGCATTTAGAACCTGGTTCTCCCAAGCCAACATTCTTACCACTGTACCATGTTGCCTCTCACTTTTATATGTGAAGCTGAAGCTCTGCTATCTGTCTGCTATCTCAGTCCCTACCTTCCCTCTTTCATAAGCTCCTAGGAACATTGCTACCAAGCTCTGCACAACAAACATTTGATTAGAAGGAAGAGCTTTCCCCCACTCTTTTGTTGCCTTTGTTGAGCAGAGGAACATCCTTGGGACTTGACTGTACTTCATCCTCCGCCATTATGAGCTATTGGCTTGGCAATGAAAGCATCCTTGGCATATTGAATTGGAAGTTGACACTGATGCTCTTTTGGGAAAGTATAGGCACTGACATCACCAGGGTGTGGATCCCAAAGAGTGATCTGGAGGCGTAAGATGTGACGGTTCTCCATGTACTTCCAATTTATCCATACTCAACCTCCCCGAAGTGCCCACATGGCTGTCTGTTTCTCCCTGCCAGCTGAGTGACAACTGGGATCCTTGATTCACCCTTGGTGTCATGACGGGCCTGTCTCATTTTCCAGACTTTCTAGAATGAGGCCTTTTGTTTGGAGGTGTTATTATCTGGCTGTGAAAGCTCCCTTTCTTGGCTTCAAGTAGGAATGCAAATTTCATCACTCATTCAGCTGTCCATTGAATTCAAGCATGAAGGTTTTGGGTTTTAAAAAAACACTTCTGGCTTCCTTCTCAGGTAAAGAGGTACATGCCATTAACTAGAGTGGGACATGTGTGGCTCACAGACTATATATGGCGAGCCATACCTTGAGGTCCTTTGTTTTTTAGGTCTGGGAAGACCTTTTTACAAGATATGTATTTTCAGATATGGGCTCTGAAAATGGCCAGGCAAGTGCAGCTCTCCAGCTTAGAGGGAGGGGCAGTCTACCAAATTGCTGGAAGTTTCCCACCCCTGGTTTAAATTAATTATCTAGTTCACTGGTGATACAGCAAAGTATCTTTCACCCACCATAAGTCACACCTTAGCTAGCTAGCAGGCATTATTCTAATGTGGTTCTGATATTCCTTCAAGTCAACTCTGACTCCTGACATCCTATCACAAGGGGTTTTCTTGGAAATATTTGTTCCAAGGGGGTTTGCCATTCCCTTCTTCTGAGGCTGAGAGGGGTGACTTGCCCAAGGTCATCCAATAGACTTCCATAGCCAAGCAAGGATTCAAACCCTGGTTTCCAGAGTTCTAGTCCAACACACAAGCCACTATACCAAACTCCTTGTGCAGCAGGCAAATAAAATCTGAAATAGAAAGTAAGTTTGTTTGTTTGCTTGTTTTGCAGTGGCTATGTAGATTTTAATCAAGAAGAAGGTTATTTCTTAAAATAATTACTTGGAAAAAAAAGATTAAAAAGAAAATTGTGAAGATTTTATAACCTTATATTAGTAGTGTATTTCAAGGAGTGACTGCATAATTGCTCCATCAGTGACCAAGGATACAGCTACAGGGTTCATTGGCACCTAGAAAATAACATGTGGTGCTGGGTGAACCAAGGAGAAGCATCTGCTTGGTGACGGCCTTCTGGTTTCTTGTGCAGCAAGAAAAAAAAATGCTTAGAGTAAACCTCACTGTCTAGGGCTGAGAATGTCTACCAGTTCAATGGAGAAAGAAATTTCATCCCCTTTACCGTGATATCAGATCATTTTCAGTGTGTGATAAACTTGCCTCTATTTGGTGGTTCTTTGAGAAATGTTTGTGCTCACATGTGTGTGTATAGTAGCCTCTCTCCAAATGAATCATCCAAGCAGCTCCCTCAGAAATGAATAAGGCAGAGCAATCAAGGAAGTCTATCTGAGCTCAAGGGCTATTTGTGAGCAGGTGATTCTGGCAACCCATTCCAATTGGTTTTCTGCATCTGCATACAGGAGGTGGATAATGACTTGTTAGAGAAACTCCTGAGTAAGATCTCAGTTCTCTGATTTAGCTTTTTTTAAAATAGTAACCACGGTGGCTATCAAGAAGATTATGGAGGTAAAAAAGACTGTAGGAGTCATTCAGAGACCTAGCTGTGTTAGTCTGTTTCAGCATAAAGAGATATTAAGGAATCTTGTGGCATATTTGAGACTGAGAAAGGAATTTTCTAACATAAAATTTTGTAGACCCCAGTCTGCCTCCAATGAGATGGATTGGAGCTCATGAAACTTTATGCTAGAAAATTCCTTTTCTCCATTAGTCTCAAAGGTGCTACAAGGAGAATTAAGAAGGTCCAAAGCCCCACAGAGGCAGCCACTAGCAAAGGGAGGCAGAAAATATTACCAAGCAGTAGAAATCAGGACAAGGTTAAATTGAAACCTATGGATTATTTTAGGGCAGTGAGGTCTTGAAATATTTTGCCCTGGACAATTTAGTGTATGTGGGCCATGGAACTTCTGTGCATTGCAAAGATTTCAGGGGAATGTAGTGAACACATATAATATATATATATATATATATATATATATATATATATATATATAATATTATATAATAATAATATAATATATAATATGAATTACTGGATAGGTCTTTTGGCCTTGTTGTCACACTAAGTTAACTAAGAGTATACCCTAAAATAAACTTGAGGGGCAAAAATACTTATTTGTATGGTAACTCTCAGAATTCTTCCAGCCAACATGGCCAATTATAGTCCAAAAAGTAACTGTTCTAAGCTACTCCTGGCATGCACTGGCACTTTCCTGTCACTCTGTTGGCCTTACTGGCCTCCTATATTAACTAGAGGTGAGACGAATCCAGAATTTTCTGAATTCGAATTCCTGGAAGGTTCTGGGAATCCACGAATCTTGAATCTTTCACATCCTTTTTTTTAAAAAAGAGTTTAAAAGGCAAGGGAACGAAGGATAATCTTGGGCAAGACACACTCTCTCAGCCTTAGCAAAAGCCTAGGCAAATGCAAACCTCCCTCTGAAGAAATCTGGCCAGGACAATTGTCCTAGTTTTGCCTCAGGATCTCCCCAGATTGAAAATGACATGAAGGCCATTTCTATACAGGCAGGAAAATATGGATTTTCCTGCCTGTGTAAACAGGGCCACATACTACACTACAGAGATAATCCAGGTCAAAACTGGATTTTCTTTGCATAGCTCCTTCTGGCATCCTGGAGTTTGTAGTTTGATGATGCACCAGCACACTTTGGCAGAGAAGGCTGTGACACCTCGTAAAACTACAAACCCTAGAATTGTATATGAAAGAGCTTTGAAAGGGAGCAGTGCAAAGCAATCTTTCAGCTGTCCTTGAAATCTCAAGACTGTACCTTCCAGTCAAGTCTCAAGTCCTGCAACAAGAAAGGCACTTAAAAACAAAACAAAACACCAGCCTCTAGCCCACTCTCAATTCTGCACCTGGCAGTCTCAAGTCAAATCTGAAATCCTGCAACAAGGCACTTAAAAAAAACAAAAACAAAAAAAAAACAGCCTCTAGTCCAGTCTCAGTTCTCTGCCCTCAAGTCCAGTGTCAACTCCTGCAAGGGACTTTCAAATCAAATCTCTAGTCCAGTCTCAATAATTCCCAATCCCTACCCTCCAGTCTCAAGTTAAAAGAATAGAGATTATTACCTTGCAGAGGGAGGCAGCCCAAGCAGGCATATCTTGTGGAAGGAGGTACAATCACTAGATGAGATTTGCCCTCTGCCCCACTACTTCTGATAGGCATCAGACTCACTGACCCCAGCATTTATACATGCTATTGATTTTCAGCACAGAAAATAGTGCTGAACATAAATATTAAATGAACTTAAATATTAAATATTAAATGTTCAATTTAAATATCTTAGAATACAACCCCAGATGTAATTTCTGAAATTGTTAGCAAAGGCCATTATTACTCCAAGAGAAAAACTCACCTACTTGCCATCTCCTCTTGTGTATCTGGTCTCCCAGGTTTTCAGGTGTCCCGGTCTCCAACAAACTATTTGGTTTGTGGATTTGAAAGATTCAGTTTACCTGTTTTGGTGCAGGGATTTGGATTCACGAATCTCGAATCCTTCCCAAGGATTCGAGGATTTGGTTGGCCCATCCCTAATATTAACTAAGAGTGTGCCCTAAAATAAGTGTTGAAAACTTACTTTTTTTTTTGGATGATAACTCCTAGAATTCTTCCAGCCAACATGGTCAGTTACAGTCCATAAAGGTAACTTTTCTGAGCTCCTCCTGGAATACACTGAAACTTTCCTGCCCCTCAATATAGCAGGTAGGAAGTAGATTACCAGCTGTCTTTTGCAGTAGCATTGCTTCCAACAATGGTCCTCTCACTGAAAGAAAGAAAAAACCCTGAATGAACTTTCAAGGAACGTCAGGCTCCCTAGAACAGTCTTCTCCAATCTGTTGCCTTAGTGAGCATGGCCAATGACCAAGCAGTATGGAAACTGGAAGTACAAAACATTTGATTGGAAGGCATCAGGTTGGGAAAGGCTGCCCTGTTTCCTAGTCCGCAAGTAATTTGTGTAATTGTCTCCACTGTGTTTATTTTTAAGGCAGTTAATGTGTGTATTCGGTTCCTGTAGTCCATAGACACCAGAAGTTTTAACCTGTGCAGTTCAGCCATCAACCACAGATCAAAAGATGCCAATTGCAGGGCTGATGTGGACTGAGCAGCCTGTGACTACCTAAAATTAGGAAAGGCTGGCTTTGGAGAAAATATGAGAATTGCCTGCTTTCTTGAAGTTCCTCTGTTCCAGTATTCATATTGGAAATGGGAACAGCCTTGTTCTTCAAAGATGTATTCCAATGAGTACATTGGGGAAAGTTGTTGTTGTTGTTGTCATTTATTTGTATAACACCATCACTGTACATGGTGCTTTACAAGTAAAAAAGCAATAAAACAGTTCCATGCCCTCCAGCTTATCTAATTAAGATATGGCATAAAAGGAAAAGAGGATGGCAGTGTGGAAGATGATTAAGTCCATCAGATACTGTCACTTCTTCTCTCCTTCAAGGCCAGGACAGTGGCATTTGGGATGGAGGGAGGGCCTTTCATTTGCCTCTGGACCTAGGCATGATGGAGCTGTGTCTGCCTCTTCTGCATTGTATGTATATTACCTGGCATAGCAGTGGCCTGCATGCTGATTGTGCTTGAGAGCAAGTGCTTAGCTTTTCTAGGTGGATACAAGGCTTGTATAATGGGCATCAAGACACATGAGTGGAGACCTCTTTTTCAAATGTAGGAAGCTGCCTTATGTCTGGTCAATCCTTTTCAGTCCAGACTAGTATCACCTGCTCCGGCTAACAGTGGCTCTCCAGAATCATTATCTGATTCTTTTCACTAGAGGTAGCCTCTCTGCCTCTGACTCATGGTTGCTTCCCATCAGAACTGCCTTGATTGGCTGAGAGCATTCCTCTCTTATTCCTCCAAAGAGTTGCCAGAGTGAAAACTGGAGTGGGCTCCTATACCTACAGTTGTCAGTGGGTCATCATAAGTCAACAGGCAACTTTGGAGGCACATATGGAGAGAGAAAGAGCAAGAAGAGGGAATATCAGCAGGTGTTGCATTAACCAGTGTACACTCTGAGTACAAGTAGTCAAATAAGAAGAACCAAGTATCCCTAAAGTGTAGCCACCAACTATAAATACCAGTAAGTGTGATAAAGTATTATATTATCTACAATATATAAACGCAACATGTAGAACACAAAATGAAGTCTATTGAGCAAATGAAAGCTGAAAAAATTCAAGGAAGTAGTCAAAGGAATACCAAGTGAAAAAGTTCCACTGAAGTATCAGGAGCAAATGACAAATTGGCAAGTTTTCTATGTCACCACAGCAGGTACAGGTCAAAGTTTTCACATGAGTATATAACAATCCATGTAGAGATGCATGTGTTCTACATGTTGTGTTTATACTGTTCTGTATTATATTGATTATATTATAGTTAATATAATATAACACTTACTGGTATTTATAGTTGGTGGTTACACTTTAGGGACACTTGGTTCTTCTTATTTAGCAGGTGTTGCATGTCACACAACCAGAAAACAAACAAGACCTACTGAATTGTCCTCTAATGCACAAGCATTAAAGGTACAGAAGCCCTCTTCAGTTTTCATTCTAGCAACTCTACTTAGGTACTACTGGTAGCTCACAAGAGCGATGGAGATTAAGTACAGCTTGAAAAAAATTGTGTTTGGACTGTAGCCCCCAGAATCCTCTGAAACAGGATGACCAGTGCAGTTCTGGGAGTTGTGATCTCAAGAAGTACTGTTTCCTTGCTCTGGAGATAAGCATTCCCTGTTATTTGTCTTCCACATCTCATAATAAAGTGTGCATTGTCAATACACCCCCTATGAGGGCGCGCTCAGACCACTGCTGTTGCTGTTCCTTTTAATTCTTCTTCCTCTCCAGCTTGAACCTTATAGAGGGAACACAAATAGCACCTGGAGGTTACAGAATAAGGACTGGGAGGGAAAGAGGGAGAGTAGGTTAAAGATTGTTTAGATACACTAATGTGTGGTTGACGTAGGTGATGGATCCTGATTGCATCAAGCAGAAGCGTAGAGCAAAGCCCAGCTGGAGGGGCTGCTCAGGTTCAAGCTGTTTGAGTGAGTCTCCAGAACAAGCTGGAGAGATCAAGTAGCAGGGGGAGACAGTATCAGTAACACGGCCCAGGCCGAGTGTGTGCACTCCACCGGATGCAACCCGCTCCTCCACATTCTAGCCGAGGGACACATGATCCCTGCATAACCCCCCCCCCCACAAGCTTCTGTGCAAGGAAAGGAAAGGAGGAGAGACCTCTGCCCTTCAGAATTCCTGCTCATTCCTCTGGCTGGAGGCAGACTGAATTTTGAGTTTCCTTCACCACTTTACTCCCCATCCTCAT
The DNA here is from genome assembly GCA_948474755.1 of Ctenosaura bakeri. Lineage (NCBI taxonomy): Eukaryota > Metazoa > Chordata > Lepidosauria > Squamata > Iguanidae > Ctenosaura > Ctenosaura bakeri. The sequence continues at coordinate 243,743 of CAOLHI010002164.1, forward strand.
GATAACAGACAGCCGTTAAGCTGGATGTCTCCTTAAGTTTTTCTGCAGATGGAGACCACCAAGAGTTGCTACCTGACTGCATTTCAACCCGTCAAACCAGTTTGCAGTGAAAACTCCCATCTGCCTGGGTTTTCTTCTGGCTTTCAAAATCACTCCCTGGTCAGAGTACAACACTCGGCAGCACTTTCCTTGGGGGTTTTTTTCCCCAAATTCTCTTAGCCACAGTATTGACCAGTGTAAGGCACAGCACCCACTTCCTGTCTGATCCAAAAGAAAGCTCAAACCTGCATTTTGATTTTAGGATTAGCAATAAATATGTGCTATGAGTAAATAAGCACACACTTAAAAATAGGGACTAAGATTGCAGAGGCTTCTGTATCTAAAATGTTGCCATTTGCTGCTGTGTGCCTTTAAGTCATTTCCAACTTATAGCAACCCTAAGGTAAATGTAATCACAGGGCTTTCTTGGCAAGATTTGTTCAGAGGGAGGTACGCCTTTGTCTTTTTCTGGGCTGGGAAACTGTGACTTGCCCAAGGTTACCCAGTGGGTTTCCATGTCTAAGCAGGGATTTGAACTCTTTGTTCACCAGAGTCCTAGTTCGATGTTCAAATCACTGCACCAGGCTGACTCTAAAATTTTCTGTTGTTGCTGCTGCTGCTGCTGTTATTGTGTGCTTTCTGGTTATTTCCAACTTATGAAGACTCTAAGGTGAACATATATAGCTGCCTAAATACCCTAAAGGCACCAGATCCCATGTGATCTTGGAAGCTTAGCAAGGTTAGTCTTGGTTAGTACTTGGATGGGAGACTGCCAGTGGATACCAGGTTCTGTAGGCTGTGTTTCAAAAGAAGGAACTGGCAAAACAACTTCTGAGTGTTCCTTGCCTAAGAAAACCCTACAGAATTCATGGGGTTGCCATAAGTCAGCTGGTGACTTGGAAGACACATACACACACATACATGGCTACAAAATTACTGGCTGGACTCTAGTGGTACTAATCTTATTGTACAAATTTATCAGTCCTCCTAAGGAGCAGTTGGACATTTTTGTGCAATGTGGAATGTCTGCATAACAGTGCAAGGCTGCAGAGTGAAGCTGCACACACAGTGCCATTCTACATGCACCTTGTGCATTGCATGTGGCAGGTTGTGTGTTGCACATGCAGGTATGTATGCACATTTGGTTGCACATTCACTAATGTGGTGGTGTTGCACAACTGCCACATAATTCCATGAGTCTAAAGTTACACTCTGCCTCTTTCATGTAGCATCTCAGCAATGTCTCTTATTTTACTTCTAGAATCAGCGATGGCCTTTTGGTGAATACTAGTTGCTAGGGAACACCGATGAGAATTTGGACTAGATGAGCCTTTGGTCTGATCTCAATTTGGAATCATTTGTCCTTTAAGAAGTAATATTTTTTAATTGAAAAAGTAACATTATTCACTGGCTATTCATTTTTGAGAATAATGAGTTACTCACCATTCATAGCAATGAGTAATGCATTATTCATGTATTAATCTGATCATCTCAAATCATTATTTAAAAAACCCAAAATCCAATCCCCAATAACCATTTAGGAATAATGACTGAACACAGGTCATTGTACAAAAACAATACCATTTACATTGCTCTCCTTAAAATGTTGAAAAGACCCTTTCACACTGTCCAATTATAGCACTATTATGCTACTTTTAACTGCTGTGCTTGCATCCTATGGAATCTTGTGGTATGTAGTTTGTGGTTTGGTCAGAGCCCTCAGAGATGCTCTCTGCCTGTGGATTCTAAAGGCATCTCCCTCATCTGCCAAGCCCAAGATTCCATAGGATGTTACCATGGCACCTAAAATGGAATTATCGTGCTATACGTATGTAGTATGAAATGGACCAAAGTAACAATGTTACCTTCACTCACAAATTATTTTTTTTATTTAAAAAAAGAGTAACAAGTGAGGTTGAAATACTCTTGTCTTATTAAACAGGACTCTTGCAAATCCTTGTCTTCCTCATCTCACCCCACCCCACCTCTGCTTCTCCTCCCACTTTAATATTAAATGACTGTGATCACTGAACTAGCATGATTGACCTCAAGAATCCTGCAAGTTGTAGCTTGGTGAAAATACTGTGATTGCTGTTAAAGATCCTTATACATTTTTAAGAACTATAATTTGGAGGGTTCAGCTTTCAGAAGTGTAGTACCGCATTAGTCTCTCCCAGCAGAGCCAGCAAGGAGCCTTGTGACATCTTAAAGACTAACAGATTTATTGTCACATCAAGGTATGCTAGTCCACAAAAAGCTCAGACTGCAATAAATCTGTTAAGTCTTTAAGGTGCCACCATAGAGTACAGGGTTATTAAACCACTTTAAGTCTATAGTTCAGTTATTTAAAGATGCTGAGAGGCAGAAGAGCCCGTTAGGGACAGTTGTTGCATCCTTTTCATCCCTATTTGTTTATGGCTCAGTTCAGTCAACCAGCTGAACACACGGTCAACACCAACCACACAGCAAGCCAAGCATTTTCCTTTTGTTTATCTTTACCTTATTCAACCAGATACTGCAGAAGGTAAGAGGAAGTTCAAAATGATTGGGCTATTGCCTGCAATGGCCTTGATAATATGAAAATCATGATTGTCCATATCCAGTGTCTAGCACAGGTGAATTCACTTAGTCTTTCTTAAAGTTAGTTATACATTTCCCTCCAATGAGTTCAAGGTGGCATGGTTCATCTCCTTACAACTTTATCTTCTCATCAGTTCTTTGAAGGAGGTCAGGCTGAGGCTGAGAATGAGTGTCAATCCTAAAGTTATTCAGGGGGTTCCACTAGAACCTGGATTTCTCAAAACACTGTAACTGCTATACTTCTTACTGGTAGCTTTATTCACGTGATCACCCAAGCTCTCTTCAAGTACTCAGTATATACATAGGAAGGAGCAATCATGCTCAAGTGGAATAACCCTATTTCCCAAATGCTCACACAGCACTAACATTAGCCTGGTAAATTACAGTTTAGATCCATGGTAGCTGGTGGTTTCCGGGTCAATGGGGTGGTGAATTCACTTTTGTTTCACTCAGAACTTTTAAAGAGCCATCCAAAAGTGCTGAACATATTTGGGCAGATAGGGTTCAGCACTTTGGATAGCTCCTTTAACATTCAGATTAAACCACTGAGAGGATCAACACACATACCCTGACATGGAATCCACCAGCCACCACTCATGTACATTCCATGGAGCAAGCCCTACGGGTGTACATCCCGCAAAACCAATGCCCATTACCTAACAGCATGGCCAGTTTATGAAATGGGGCTGGCCTGTTTGGGCATGAGAAACTCTTCCCAGGTTGACATTAATGGTCTGAAGAAGTTAAAGGCTGGATCTGCACATACAGAGAAAGGACTTCAGATTTCAGATGGATGGATGAATGAAACACACACACACATATATAGACATATAGACATGAATGATGAGTCCTCATTGCAAACTGACTGGCTGTAGAAAGTAAGCCTGTACAGCAGCAAGAGGGCTAGCCTACAGCCCTTCTCCCTGCTGTGTTAGCTTTCTGTTTGCACAAAATGTTTTCATGGAAAAGCATTTGGTATGATCTTCTACTTCCAGTCTGAATTAACACAGTCCATTCTACCACTTCCTTTTCCCGCATAGGTTAAACCATACAAAATCCATGGGACTAACTCTTGTTGAGTTCATCAGCAAGGACAGCTGTCCCATCTGTAACATCTAAAGCAATGAAGTCCATACCATCTAGATGTTCCCTCATACAACAAAGTGGGTGGATCGCCTTGCACAGGCAAGGCTCATTGTTTGCAGATGTTAGAAATCCAACTGGGAAACTTACAAAAGAATGCTAGCACACAGTTGGGTATGATACTTTCCCTGACCAGCCTCATGTTGTACCACTAAACTGGCATGCTGTGGACATGGGGATCAATGGATCCATGTGGTGCACATAGACTGCAGCAGTTGGGGATGAGGATCTGAATAGCTGAGTGCAATCTCAGTTTACAATACGGACCATATTTACAGGTCTGCTTCTCAAGGTTCTCTGCTTAGGCAGTTTTGTGGAGAAGAGGTCTATCAGTGGCTATGAACTACGTAAGCTAACTAAGACCAGAGTTTGGAAAAGTTACTCTGGAGGCTACTACAACAGCACAGCCATCAAAGGTTTTTTAAAAGTAGGTACCGAAGTCAAGCAGCAGAAGTTTTGTGATTTGGGTTTTTTAATTAATTTTCCATTTCCATTTTTATTAACTTTTTGAATCATAAGAAGCAAGGGGTTAGGGAAGATTTATTACACCCCATCACACAACACTTCCCTGGGTGTCCCATAGTCTAATGGTTATCTTACTACAAGGTTCTGACAAAGAGATTACTTTCAAGTGGCAAAATTTTTAAACTTAGCTATTTTAACTAGATCCTCCTTGTCTATGTAAATGAAATATCTGCTCACCTATATTGTATGCTACCATTATCATCTTGATTATATTTTCCCTGGTAAATGTGAGCCACTACATTTATTTTAATTTGTATTGTTTTAAAATGTTTTAACATGTTGTTTTAATGGTCTGTTAACCGTAATAAAATAAAATGAAATGAATCATAAGAAGGAAAGTAACATTGGTCCACCAACTCTGACAGGGACTTTTGGAGAGGTCTGAATTAGATGAAATGTGAAGCTCTTTCTTTGATTTACCCTTCTTGTGATAAATTTTACACTCTGTCCAGGTTAAGTGTAACACTATTGTCAGGCAGTGATGGGGATTTATGTTTATGGTTTGTGATATTAAGATGTTTAAAAATTGGGGAAAAACAAGAGAATTGCTGAATTTATCATTTATTTAGAGACTTTTATCTATTGCTTCTCACAATCAACACCTCTAGAGCCCTCAGGCAATATTCAAGTTAAAAACATCTAAAATATTATACACACACACAATATTAAGAGTAGGATTCAAAGAACTCCTTTAAAATCCCTAGTTTAAGTGTCAAAGGTCACATGAAACAACACACTCTAAGCTGCCTGCTAGAGACTCAAAAGGGGTACATCCAGCCTGATTTCCCTGGAAGGAACATTCCACAGCTAGGGTGCTACTACCAAGAAAGCCCTGCCATGTTTATTCACATACACATGACAGGCCCTCCATTGAGGATCTCAAATTCTGAGCAGGAGGAGACAGTCTTTCAGATATCCTGGCTGAAAGCCATTTGGGGCTGAAAGTAGTTTGTCATCAGTTAGCTCACCAGGTGGGAGAAAAGAAGAGGGGAAGTAATCTTGTCCTTCCCTGTATATTCGGGCAAAAGCAAACTCCTGCAGCCTCTCCTAGTTTTTGTGTTCTTCCTCATTAATCATGTTTACAATCTTGACTACACTCTGATGTTGCTTGGCTGCATGTGTCCCAGTTTTCATCTATGAAATGTTGGAGAGTATGTGGGAGCAAAGTGGAAGCCAGTGAACTCCTTGAAAGAACATCTTTGTTCTTATTTATTTGTCACATTTACCTCCAGACTATCCTCCAGTGACCTTAAAGCAGCAAACATAACATTCCTCTTTCCTGATATATCCTCACAGCAGCCCTATGAGATAGGTCAGGTTGAGATAGACTGGTCCAAGGCCACCCTATACATTATGTGGCTGATTGGCAACTTAAAAGCTAGATCCCCCACATCCTACTCCAGTACTCTAACCATTAGACCACACTGACTCTCTGTTTTGCTTCCAAGAAGCATCTGGTGCCAAACAGGATGCTGGACTAGATAGACCTTTGCTCAGATCCAGCAGGGTGTGTGCACTTTTATAGTCATTTTACTGCATGTGAGAGGCTGTGTGGATCTACCCACCCAAGAATCTCAGCAGTCTGTCAGTCTAATCATGTGAGCTATCTCTGAGAAGGAAGAGCTAAGACCCAGAAGGACAGGGAGGGAGAGAAGGAGAGAGAGAAAGAGAGAGAGAGAGACTGTGAAACAGTTCAGGGGTCTACCATCTCTTCACTCGCCGGTACACACATGTACACACACCCCATACATGTATATTCTTCTCAACCTAGACTGTTCATTCCCCCTTGGTGGCTGCTCATATCTCCATGCGGATTATCGAAAAGGAATTAGAACTTGGCAAGAGCTTTCCTGCCCTGGCTTGCTGACAGATTCCAGGTTCAGAGAATTTGTTTATACTTTTTTAATTTATAACATGGCTTCATTTATATGTCCAGATTTTATTTCCCAGTCTGATAGGCATGCCTGTGCTGCCCTCTTCAGGACACAGGATAATATTGCACCCAGGTTGAAATAATTGTGAAGGAATTTGAGATGGACTTCGAGCAAGAAGGTGATCCTGTCACTAACAACATATATATGATAACTAGCACAATAGCACCATTTTGCATGAAAGTGCTGCTTCTTGGATCTCTTTGTCTAGTTTGATATTCCTATTTTGCACCCATGAGCAGAGTTTGGACAATTATTTTACAAAGTAACTTGTTCCATTACTCATTGCAGTGTTTTGAAAGCCAGTTTTTCAGTGGTGGAAATGAATAATTTGATGCATATTAGTCACTTTGGACATTCTTTATAGCAGTATTCATTACTTTTCTGTTATTTGTTATGTTAGTTCTGAAAGATGGCTTTGTTACACTTGTAACAAACTTGTTAAATGTGTAAGTAAACTACAGACATGACAGTAATGAATGTCATGTAACTAAATTACTTATAATTTGTTACTTCAGCATTCTGTCTGTACACACACACACAAAATGGCAGATGTAGGCCAACACATCTGGAGGTCATAGTTCTCACTGAAGGATGGGAGGGGCATTAAGAAACAAAGGAAAGCAAAATCAGGCAAAAGTACTTTTTTAGAAAAGAAAAGAAGAATTCTCAAGCCAGGAACACCTGTTGCTCTGAACAGGACCCTAAGCAAACCAGGTGGCTGGAATCCTGTTAGTGTGTAAATTCCTGTACAGTGGGAATTATACACTTTTGTCCAATGAGGAAGTCTGTGGCCATTTCCGCACAGTCTGTTATAGCATGACGATTCCACTTGCAACCTCTTATGGAACCTGGGGTTTGCAGTTTCGGGAGGGGCCATGGCCCCTCTCGAAACTGCAAACCCCAGGGTTCCATAGGAGGTTGAAAGTGGAATCATCATGCTATAACAGACTCGTGCGGAAATGGCCTGTATTTTGTGAAAGGTTGTGGAAATGGAGCTGTGCACACTGTGCCATGGCACATTGCATGTGCAGATGCACCCTGTGCACTGTAATCATGCTTTCCATGTTTGCTTGCACATTCCATTATGCAGTGTTATAATTCCTCAATGCACAATCATCACATAACTCCTTGAATGTAACGCTACATTCCATCTCCTTGATGTATCTTTGGACTGTGATGCTTCAAGCGCTCACCCCCACCTCTCAAAACATGCTGTTTTTTTCCTTTGCAACTTTTCTGTTTGGCTAGTAAGTTGAGTAGGGAGATCTTGGAAGAATGAGAAGGAGCAGTGAATTGTATCTCATTTGTGTTTGGTATTATCCCACCTGGACACTGTGCCATCAAAATTTGTTTAATAGGGCTTGGTTGTTCACCAGTGTGGGATATTTTAACTGTGGATCTCTACATTGACAGGGGGTAGACTGGATGACCATTCAACAGGGCTTTGATTCTATGAATGCCATGGTTGCAAGGGCATGTGTGTACTTATTTGGAAATACTTTGGAAATAACTCCCATAGGGTGGCGTGGTGGTCGTGGTACATATGATGGGGTCTTGGTGCTGGTATTGGTCCTGCTACTTCCTTCCAAGTAGCAGGCTTTAGAGTGAACTTCCCTGCTGTTGGAAGAAAGCAGCTCTGACTGTTGCAGTGGGAGAGATAGGGTCCACATGACTGGCTACATTTTGGTTGGATCATTAAAGACAGGCGGTAGGGGGGGCAGGTGCTTGCTTCAGCCCTTTCATCAGTTCTGGCAGAGGTTTAAAAGGAGCTCTGTCACACTGGTCCAATAAGAGAGATCCATTTACCTTACTGTATCACTCTTAGAAGGTACTAGCCTGTCAGCCCTTGTGATCAAAGCACTGGACGCCCTGTATCCCAAGGTTCTTTTATTGCAGGACAGAATAGGTTAGGTAAGGAGGGAGTCATCTGGTAGAACAAACAGAGGAAGTTCACACAGCTAGAAAAAAATGTTTGAAAAACCATCCCTTGTCAATGTGGCAGTGTGAACACAGAGCCAGAAAATAGCTATATTCCAACATGGAGATTTTGGAGCTCCTTCAGAACAAGGGAACACGAGGTTTCTGTGTCGGCCAATTTTGTTTTGTTTTTTTGTCTTTTTTTTTCTTCTTTTTTTTTTTAAACTCTCACTTTGTCTTTTAACATCAGCCCCTTCCCCAGTAATACAGAAGATTTTTTTTTCTCACTTTATCTCTGTGGTGAGGAAGGTGCTTCTTTGCTAAATTTCTGTTATGTAAAGCACCTGCGTTTTCAAGGCACAGGACTGGAACCAGTAGATGATGATGATGATGATGATGATGATGATGATGATGATGATGATGATAGCAGCAGCAACAACAATAATGATGATGATGCCTGTGCTAAGCTGCACATCAACAGCAGCAGAGTGCAATGAAGGAGGACTCACACTGCGTCTGAAATCTGCAAGACAGGTGTTACTGGGTGTGCTGTGAAGTACTGGGAAATATTTGCTTTAGTTATATTAGTGGTGAGATCTGTGCTGGGTCATACTCAGATTCAACTTTGGCCAGAAAAGTGCTTCCAGTCCCGAAGCCATTTGACACTGCTTCTTAGCATGAGCTAATTGACATCTTCTTTCAGTCTTCAAGGCTGTTGTAAAAAGAATTTCTCTCCCTTGCTCTGTCCTTGTGCGTGCAAACTCACCTGGCTATTTTTGTGTTTATTGTATGATACCTGCCAGCCAGATTAGCTGGGCTTTGGCTTGCCAGGTCACAATCTAGAGAATAATCTTGATACTTCTGAATTCCCAGATGCCATGGGAGACAGCTTGACCACCTACGCAACACTCATTGCTGTTGCCCACTTTGCTCCCTGACCTTCTCTGACTAGCATGACTCTGAATAAACTGTACAGCAATTGGGAGAGGAACTGTGTGTGTGAGAGAGAGAGGGAGAGGGAGAAGCCATTTCCACACTAGACTGTTATAGTGCTATTATTGTACTTTCAACATCCTATGGAATCCTGGGGTTTGCAGGATTCCATAGGATGTTGAAGGTAGAATAATAGCACTATAATAATCTAGTGTGGAAATGGCCAGAGAGAGCTGCTTTAAAAGATTTCTATACTGCCCTCTCACAAATCCCCACTTACTAATCCTCTTTTACCCGGCAGCAGCTGCTGTGATTGATGGGAGTCTGTTCCCCTGTTGATTGGGAAGCTGCTACAGGGATGTTCCCACCCCACTCCTGTGAGCAATCTCCAGTGCAACAGGCAGAAGCAGGACCTCTATCACAATTTCCCTTTACACTGGAGATCCCTTGTGAGGTGGTGGGCGGACTATTAGCCAGCTACTTCCTGATCAACAAGGGAACATTGATTGCAATGGCTACTGCCCAGTAAGTGGGGATTGGTCCCTATGTATCACCTAAACTGGGAGTTGTGTGGGAATTGTGAATACAAAGCAGTCATGAGTGTGTAACTCTAGGTAACACATTCATAACTACCCAATAGGATTCCAGTCATCCTCTTTAAAAAAAAAATCACTAGCACATTTAATAGCCTAAGAAAAGCGGGGGAAATTACTCTGGCATCTAAAAAATAACTATGTTGTGGCAAGTGAGTCTTTCTGGGGAGTGGGGAATTCAACAAATGGGGAGGTGCCCCACTAAGAACACATTCTCTTCAGTTGTCACCTGCCTCATCTAGGATGCACACTAACCCTTTGAATTGATCTTGGCAACATACAAGGGCCAACCCTAGGATTCCATAGGATGTTGAAAGTGGGATAATAGCGCTATAACAGTCTAGTGCGGAAATGGCCAAGAAACCAAATTTTGATACTAGAAATTTATGGCTCTACCAAGCAGCCCCAATGGCAACCTGGTAGCTCTATTATCAACAAGCTACAGGAGTCATCAAAGGCAGTGTCCTTTCTAGGACAACCCACCAGTTCCTGAAGTTACCATTCTTATCAAGCTCCATTGTAGAGGTTGCCATAGTGTGGATAACTGTGGGTGAGCTTTTTCTTCTAGGAGGGCCCACAGCTTGAGGCTCACCTCCTGCACCATGACAGAATTCAAAGGCACATGAAATGTCTTCACATTGCAGTATGACACATTCCTCATGAGAATGGCATCCTAGACCGGAATGGGCACTTGTGGCGGTGCTGTGGGTCAGTTTTCTGCTCTTGAGATGTTTCTAACCATGTAGCTATGGGGAAGAGGGCAAAATGAGGACATTGCCCCCCAAATAAGAATTCTACCCTACAAAAAAGAGAAATTTTCCTTCAGTACTCAAATTTCTACCATTGCAGAGAGTGAGATTTGAAAATCACTCAAACACAGAACTCTTATATTTGCTGTGTTCACATTCCCTTAGGAACTTGGCCTGCCCCTTTCCCCTTGGATGCCTACACTGTATTTCTAAATGCCAGACTGAAATTTTAAGTTACTGCAAAGCTAGAGATTTGGAGACCTAAGAAAAATTTAACGGAAGGTAGAACAGAATTCTTAATGAGCGGCAATGCCCTCATTTTTCCCCCCTCTCCAGAAAGGTTTTTAGGATCAGCATATTAAACATCTAGAGAGTTATCTTCTAGAGATGAAGTACCCATAGATCAAGAATACATAGGCATGTAATTCTTCACTGAGTTTATTTTCTAAAGAAGCAACAAGTAATTTGAGCAATTTCCTTTCTGCTGTGAGAACATCTTCAAAAACCATGCAGTTTTCAAAGCCTGTTATTAATTCCAGACTTAATACTGCATCAAATATGCATATGGCTGTTTTGTGCAGAAAACAACATTTTCTGCAAAGAAGCAGCATTTTCTGTGCAGAAAGCAGTATTTTCTACACAGAAATATGTTTTCTGTATAGAAGAAGCTGTGTCCTGCACAGAAAATGCTGTTCTCTATGCAAATCAACTCTTTTGAGAATTTTGGACAATATAGGTACCAAATGGAAAGATTCTCATTCATCCAGGATTCTTTACATTGGGGATTCTGAACATTCAAAAATCATGTTTTTCAACCATTTCTTGAATATTTTCAAATATTCTTTCCATCTCTAAGAATGTATAATATATGGCTCTCTCCATATGTTTTAAGTCTGCTGCTCCCATCAGCTCCTAACCAGCATGGTGAATGACGAAGGTTTATGGGATTTGCAGTCCAAAAACCTCTGGAGGGCCACAGCTGCCTACCCCTGCCACAGATGGTGGGAGAATGGATCAAAGAGATCTTTTGAAAGAGGGGTAGTGGTGGAGAAATGTTCACTAACATCTGGAATTGCTCAGGTTCAATGGGGATTTGGAGCCACATAAATGCTCAGGAGGCTTTTGTGCTTCTAAGAATATGGGGGAGCAAACTTTGAGATCTCCTTTCCCTTGTTCCAGTCTGTATGTCCTTGTATTGTTTTCCCACATTCATATCCAACCCCTCACCCACATCTCTCAGCTGCTCTAGTAGGATTATAAGCACGTCTAATGGGAATGAACAATGTAGGATTCCATAATCCCTGGGGTTTAGAACTTTATTCTGATGTAGAACCAAAAATAACCCACTTTAGCTCTAAGGGCCATATTAAAGGTCACGCATTGGCTAAGTATAGGCTGTCACCAACTCGCTCCTATATTTAAACCACTCTGGAGCTCTGAACTTGTCCATCTGTTAATAAGATCATATTGGCTGGGATCAGAGAATTTGACTGTACCCAGCAGAGAGTTTAGGAGGCAAAGTAGATTTTCCCTGGGGAATTCACTGCCACAGGAAGGTGGGAAGAACAATTGAATATAAATTACTTTCTGGAAGAACATACCCCCCAACTGTCTTGATTTTGCAGAGACAGTCCTAGAAAAAAGTCATTCCACTTTTTTCAACTGCTTTTAAAATGCTGGTTTCTCTCTCATCCTCCCACTTACCCCCTTTTTGTTCCCAGTTTAGTTGACTTGCTGTAAACAGAGTTCAAAGTGCAAAAGTAGTTTGCACTCAATTAACTTAGCAGGAGGAGAGAAGAAGAAGAGGTGGAATTGTGCCTTTCCCTATAGAACCAGGCAAAAACAAACTGCTGCACCTCTCCTAGCTTGTATGTTTTTCCTCAAGAACTTTTGCCATCTTGGCCATCCTCTGACATTGTTTGGCCATGGTTTTCATCTGTAAAATGTAGGGATGGGACCAATCCAGAATTTTCCAAATCTGGATCCAATCCCTGGAAGATTCTGGGAATCCATGAATCTCACGAATCTTGAATCTTTTGAATCCTTTTTTAAAAAAGAGTTTAGAAAGCAAGGGAAAGAAGGATAATCTTGGGCAAGACACACTCTCTCAGCTTTAGCAAAAGCCTAGGCAAAAGCAAACCTCCTTCTGAAGAAATATGGCCAAGACAATTGTCATAGTTTTGCCTCAGGATATCCTCAGACTGAAAATGACATGAATGCCCTTTCCACATAGGCAGGAAAATGTGAATTAATCCCCCATTTTCCTGCCTGTGTAAACAGGGCCACATACTACAGTAGAGAGATAATCCAGGTCAAAGCTGGCTTTTCTTTGCATAGCTCCTTCTGGCATCCTGGGGTTTGTAGTTTGATGATGCAGAAGTACACTTTGGCAGAGAAGGCTGTGACACCTTGTAAAACTCCAGAATTGTGTCTGAAAAAGCTTTGCAAGGGAGCTCGGCAAAGGAATGTTTCAGCTGTTCTGGAAATCTCAAGCCTGTCCCTTCCAGTCAAGTACTGAACTGAAATATGAAATGTTCAATTTAAATATCTTCAAATATAAGCCCAGCTGTAATTTCTGAAATTGTTAGTAAAGGCCATTATTACTCCAAGGGAAAACCTCACTTATTTACTATCTTCCCTTGTATGTATGGTCTTCCAGGTTTTCAGGCATCCCGGTCTCCCAGGTTTTCAGGCATCCCGGTCTCCAACAATCTGTTTAGTTGGCAGATTCGATAGATTTGTTTTGCCTATTTTGGCACAGGGATTTGGATCTGAGAATCTCAAATCCTTACCCAGGATTCGAGGATTCAGTTGGCCCATCCCTAGTAAAATGTTAGAGGGTATGGAAGGTTGAAATAAATACATAGAAGGAAAGAGGGCTGTTCACCAGGCCCATGATAACCAGCACAAAAAAGAGCATCCCTTTCTAGGGGCAGAATACTTTTGGGGATGAGATCAGCATTGGACCTACCTGTAAATTTCCTTGAGCAACTAATAGGCCTGGCATGGTCAGGTTGCAGGTCTCAAGGCAGTGATGATAAGACTGACCATTAAGGTTACCCTGATCTCAGGGCCTGGGCTCTCTTCTCCAGTCCTCAGAGAGTGAAAGGAAGCAATCTAGGACAATGGCAAGAGTACTGCCTTGAAAGGTGCATGCAAGTGTATTTTCCTCATTATTTAAACTTGGTGCTTTTTGTTTTTGTGGCATATTCGGTGCAACTGTGATTGATCCCTAATGTATCATGCTTAATGACAACACCAGAGTTGTAACACCAGTCTTAAAATATGACCAAGGCCATCCCCTACGTGACATCCTGAGGGCTCAGGTTTGGGTCCTGTCATCTCTAGACCTGGGATAGTCCTGCCCTAGCCACCCTACTGTCTGTTATTCCTCTCAATAACCAATTCAGCTGGTGGGTGTTGATAGGGTTGTGAGAAACAAGAGGGAGGCATTAGCATGCTTAAAGGAAACCCAATGACTGCAGACAAAAGAACTTAAAAATTAAGGGATCATTAAAATCCCCACAAGATCCAGTCAGCCTTCCATATCTGCTAGGGTTAGGGGCATAGGACCCTCACAAAATGAAAAAAAAAATGCTACTATCAAAATGTGTGTGTGTGTCTGTTTGTGGGAAGGGGGCCAAGGCATGGTGACAAGCATGTACAGCCAGGGTCCAAACCAGGTTAGGGAAAGGAAAGGGAAAGGGGGTGGGTTGGTATGGTGGCCTATACTTCTTCTCTTACACTCATTCTCTTCCTTAGGTATGAGGGTAAGCATTGGGAGAGGGTTTGTGGTGCTGAGAAATTGGGCTGTGAGCTATCCTTAGCTGGCCAGGCAGCAGCTGGTGGAAAAGAGGACCACAGAGGGATTTTTAAGAGGATGCACAGCCTGTTTGGAGGTTTAGAGAGAGAATGTTCCCCTGGAAAAGAAGCACTTGAGGTAGTGGGGAGGGACTGGAGGAACTTGCAAATAATCAAATCCATGAAAGCCACGCCTGCAAATGTGGAAGGCCAACTGTATTTAGTAACTAGGGAGTATAAAGCAGGAGTGGGCATAATTTGAGGGTTTAAGGACCATTTTCCACCACTACTCAGACCTCTAAGGGCTGCATCCACCCCTTTTTTTTCCAATATCTCATTTTAGAGGGAGAGGCTGTAGCAGGCCTTAGGGAGGTGTAGAAGGCCTGCAAAAAAACTTTTAAATGGAGAATCATGCTGCCTTCTGGCTTCGGGAAGTAAGAAATTCTGTTCATCTCCTCCTGCAGTTGGAATTTTCATTAACAGTTGTTTGGGATTTTCACTTTGACGCTGTAAAATGCTGGTGGGATTCAGATACGTGTCTGTCACTTGATTCGAAGTGGAAGTAGAGAATTTTGTTTAGTTTAGGGAAGTACTCCAGCTGGTTCATACATGCGTGTGTATGCCAATAAGACTACATAGTTAATACTCCACTGCCATCAGCTTGGGGCCTTCAACATTCCACAAATTATGGCACTTTGATCCCACTTTAACTGCCATGGTTCCAGCCTACAGAATCCTGGGATTTACACTTTAGGGAGGAGGGGCCTTTAGCGCTCTTAGCCAGAGAGTTCCTCTTGTGCCTCTGACAAATAAACCTCTGGGTTCCATAAGATGGAGCCATGGCCTGTAAAGTGGGATCACAGTGCTACAGTTGTGGAATGTGAACAGACCCTTGCCTGAGCCTCTTATGACAGATGTCAGTACAACCTAGTATCTAACTTTTTGAGTCATTGTTCCTGGATATGGTTCTATCAATGGACAACATTAAGTTTCCTGCTCTCTCTGTTATTATCGTTCTTTACTGTTAAGCTGCACATGGACTGGATGGCCCTTCAAATACAGGAAGGGTGTGAAATATTTGGTCCTTCAGATGTTTTGGACTAGAACTTGAACAGTCCCTTGCCCAGGACTGAAGCTGAAGACATCTGAAAGGTCAAAGATCCCTACTACTGAAACAGAGTATGCCTTCAGGTAAAGTGCTGCTATATGTCAAGAAGGCCATGGAGCCAACCTATTCTCTCCTCGGGGGCCTCTAGAAAGTCTGGTTGAATGTTAGATTTTACTAAAGACATTCCAGTATCTATTGTTGATACTATGTGAAGATGCTCAGAATATGAGTTTTGCATGGTCCGCAGCAGGCAGATGTTGATCTCCCTGGACATTGTGATAATTGTTTCAACAAACCAATTAAGTACACCAGGGGTAGAAATCACCCAGAATTCCTCACCTTCATCTGTGCTTGCCAGGGGTTATTGCACTTACAGTCCAGCAGTATCTGGAGGACCGCTTGAAACCTGTCCCTGAAATACAACTATATCAAGTAAATGAATGAGAAAAGGTGACAAGTCCAAACACAGCCTAACCATTCTCACTCTTTCTCTCTCTCTATTTCCTCCCATTCAGAAAGGGAATCCCGTGAACATGAGGAGCCAACTACCTCAGAGATGGCAGAGGAGACCTATTCCCCCAAAATGTACAGGAACAAGGGTCATGGACGCCTCTCAGAGCTAAAAGCTGAGGCCCTGAAGAAGGATCGCAGGAAGAAGTTGACTTTATCCAAGTTTGTGGGTGGTGCAGAAAATACTGCACACCCACGAGTGGCTGCCCCCGAGCTGAGACCAGAATTTGAACTGGTAAGTGCAAGGCCCTCCTCCCCAGAGCACCATAACCCATCTTTTCTTTTCCCTTCCTTTGCTCCTTCATCTCTTGTCTTCCCTTTACTCCATCATGCGTGGTCCACCGTAACTGCTTGTGTTGGGTGGGGGGTTAAGGAGACAATTACAGAGAGGAAGTTTGTACTGAGGGTTGGAGCTGGTGTCTGCACGTATCTACTTTTAAGATCTTTGGGAGAAGTTCTTTCATCACTAGGGAGAACACCTCTGCAGAAAAAGGTGATAAACTTCTTGTCCTGTGTTGACTCTAACAATTTTCTCTCTCTTGTTCTCTTTTTTTTAGGGTCCATGCCGGAGACAAATGGAAGCATCACTGCAGGAACTGAAATCAAGCCAGAGAATGATCCCCCGTGCTGTCCACCTTCCCAACTGTGACAGGAAAGGCTTCTACAAGAGGAAACAGGTATAGACTGGTATTCTGGCAATGACTTATACACATGCAAGTCCTTTATGGATGAGGCACAGAGGGCTCTTCATTTGCCCTTACTCTCCATCCAAAATGTCCTTATGTCCAACAATTATCAAATCCCAGAGGGACTCTTACTGTTCCTTCTTACCACAAAGAAGGGGAAGGAGTAGAGAGGTGATCCACACCATGAAGATCTGGCTGCTCTCAGCTCTGGGGGGAAGGTGAAGGTGGGTGCACCCCATTTAAAAGCACACCCTCATTCCTTCCCACCAACCAAAGCGAGAACAGTTGCTTCTTTATAGTCTGAATTGCTTCCCCATCTCCTTCCCCCTAGTAAACAATAGCAGCAAGGGCCTTCCTGGGGCTTGACAGATGCCAGGTGGTGGTGAGGATGTGGACTTGTACATGAAGACCTATAAGAACATGTAGGATCTTGACCACTAGCTCCTGTAATAATCAATCAACCCTTTCACCTTACCCAATTCTAGCACTATTATTTTGCTTTAACAGCCATTGCAACATCCTATGGAATCTTGGGATTTACAGTTGAGGGAGGGACATTTAGAATTCACAGCCAGAGGGCTTTAGGGCCTCATCAAATTATCAGTTCCAGAATTCCATGGGATACAACCACAGCAGTTGAAGTGGAATCGTAGTGAAAAATTTCTGTAGCGTGAAAGGGTACCAAGAGGTATGCTTTGCAGAGCAGGGGCAAGCTTACCAATGGAAAGGGATGAGGAATAGGTAGCACTTACAAGCTCTGGAAAATGATGTTAGGGGAGAAGCTACTCTCCTCCCTTCCTCATCCTTTCTCGTTTGTGAATCTCTCTCCAGTGCAAGCCCTCTCGGGGCCGAAAACGTGGACTGTGCTGGTGCGTTGACAAGTATGGACTGAAGCTTCCAGGAACAGATTATGTAGCTGGAGACCTCCAGTGTCACAACTTCGACAGTGGCAACACTGAGTGAAGGCCCTTCTTACCTCTCTCTCCCTGCCAGAGCCCTTCCCTACCCATCTCACCCACCCGCACCTCACAACGCCCCCAAGAGACCGATTCCTTTCATCTCATTTAAGAAACTGAGGACCTCGGAATCTACAGCATGTCATCCAATTCTCTCAATGGCAATGACAGAGACTCAAGGAGAAAAGGAAACACATTTAGCCAAAAAAATGTAACACAACAAATCAAAGGGGAAGACGATGATGAAGATGATGATGATGATGATGATGATGATGATGATGATATCGCTTCTCGGCCTTTTGGCTAAGATCAAGTGTAGTATGATGATGATATGCCTGCCAGCCACCCTCCTCCTTCGGGACATGGCCCTTCATGAAACTCATAGGCCACCCGGCTTGCGCATAACTCCACACAGCTGCCAAGACAACACCAACACAGGAGGGTCTCAGAAGTGCTTGAATTGTGTGGGGCTTTTTTTTTGTTTCGTTTTATTTTGTTCCAAAAAAACTTTTCTTCTTTCTTTAATATTGGGAGTTTCAGACCTTTCAAATTTGAAAAGTACTCAGTGTGACCAGGAGAACGCTAGGATGAGCAAGCACGTCATACATATATAGATAGATATATGTATGTATGTATGTATGTATATATATATATATATATATATATATATATATCCATATCCCTAGATGCATGTGTATATGCATTTTTGTATCCTGGCATTTTTCTAAGAGTACATTTTCATTTCTAGTTTCCCATCCTTGCTCCCCAAAGAAGCAAAAGAGAGAATAATAGAACATACAGTGAGAGATAAACCAAATAATTAAGAATCAAATGCTTTCAGTTCCCATTGGGAGGATTTCCTTGGGCACAAAATTAGAGGTTGGACCTGACTGTCTCAGGTGTCATTGTGCATCCTTTTCCCTATGTACATACAGATGTGTGCACATGCTTGCTCTTTACTGAATAAGCCTCCTTCCTGACATGCAGAGCCCCTTTGACTTTAACCATGTGCGATAGCCCATAAATGTCTTTAGGGTTCTTTCTTTGAGTTCAAGGTGTTGCAGACACCCTGCAGGTACTTTAAGCACAACAGTGTCAGCTTTACATCAACATGCCTGTGGATCTTCATGTCCCTAGTAGCCTAGGAAATTTTAATCACCCCCTCTACCTTTTTTGCTGTAAGGATAAGGTTGCACAAGGACAACTTGAAGAAGTTAGTTTAGAGTTCCTAAAAATCACACAATACTAAACCCAGTTCACAGTTAGAGCATTATTTTCCCTTCTTCCAATATCTGTCACTGTATCTGAAAGCCTCTGTAGACAGAGGCCACTGGTCTTTCAAAATGTACTTGAGTAACTGGCTACGAGTAGCTTCTCCTTTTTTCTTTGACAGGGGCTCTGAGTCTCTATCGCCTGCTTGCCAGGCAGAAATGCAGTTGATCTGGTTTTATCCCCATCACTGCACCATTCCATTGGAGACAGCTGCATCTGTGGAATTTCTGACTGTTGTGCCACTGGGAAATACACGGGGCCTGTCAGGACAGAAAAGGTATTAACTCTAGCTGTGAGAACAAACAGATGGCACATATAAACTGCCTGCAGAAAGAATTGATTAGTCAACTTTCACTCATGTTCAGGCTTGGGCAGACCACTAAAGCCATTTTTAAAAAAAAATGTTGTTATTGTTGTTCTTTTTGCTGTTGTTGTTGTTTAAACTCCTTGGTATGTTTCCACGGACACTGCCATGACAAGGGTCTTTCCAGTACCCATAAGAGCAAGTGAGAATGCAAGAAAAACACCACCACCAATAGAAAGGACTGTTTGGAGGAATTGCTGAAATGAGTCGCCATTCAGAGGTATCAGTCCACTGCGATCTAACCTGAAATGGCACCTTTGGTGAGTGTTCCCTCCCAGAGGAGGCTTCCAAAAGACTTGAGGATGCTGGTGTGGCTGGCTTTAAGCACTTCTGGACAACATGCTAAATCAGAAGCATGGAGAGAGAAAGAGAGACAGAGGAAGGAAGGAAGAGACAAAGTGACAGAAAGAGAGAGTTTCTTGTGGGCAAGTGGGGAAAGCCCGCATTGCCTGCTGATTGTCAAAATAAAAGAGTGCCATTGACAGGACAACCAGAAGGACATCCACAGTGACTCACAACACACACTACTAGTACAGATGAAAGGGAAATGAGGAATCTTTCTGGCAGAATGGCAACTGCACGAAAGGGACTGTGCAAAGTTTTGTTCCTAACCTGCCCCTGCCCACCTGCATTCATCTGAGCTCCAGGACAATGTTGAAAAGCCAATGATCATCTGGTCTGCCCAAGGATGTGAGCAACGGCAAGAAGATCTGGATCAAGGACTCTCACCATTGGATCTTATCTGATGAAAGTGGGGGAAGGCGACATCTCCAGTCTTGGATGTGCAGAATCCTTTCGTTTTATGCAGAGACTGGGAATCATGGGGACAGCAGTGCAACGTTTCTTTCCATGGTTAAAATACTTTCAAAATTTTGACCATTTGGGTAGACTTCCCGTCACAGACTCCAAAAACATGAATAAAATCAACTCCGTCCTTCAATCCAGCCTTTGACATTTGATCCAGAGATACATTTGTCAGCATTCAGACTTCCAGAGAGATGTAGATCACCTCTGGATATCCCATCCACCCCCTCCCCTGGGCTTTGGCAGCATTGGTAAGACTTTATGCCTTTTCTCCTCAAGAGTTGGGGCAAAAACCAACTGTGTCCTTTCATGTATTTTTTTAAAAAACTGATCTGTGCTTTGACTGGGACTTTTCAAGAACAGCTAGACCCTGGTCTTTCCCTTCCCTACAACCCTACTTTGGGGTGTTGAAAGGCGAAAATGCCTCCCTTTTTCACTACCTGCATTTGGGTTGATTTTTGGTTGGGAGTGTTTGTCTCTCTCCTGAACCCCAGGGCAGGGTGGAGGGGTGTGCTCCACTGATTGTGCCATCAGTCTAAAGCATCAAGACCATCACCCCCAGCTAAGTAGCCCCCTTCCCAGTTCTCTAGCAGGAAGGATGGTATAGAGTCACTTGGTTTGTGCCAGTCGAGGTAGCTCCCTTCTAGGGACCCTATACAATGAATCTCTCCAGACATTGTATGAACGGACTTTGAGTCACAAGCATGTAAAAAGAAGAAAGGGTGGAAGTTTGTGGCAATGGTGTAAGAAGGGGAGACCACACCTCACTGATTTGATGCAAGCAACCTGAGATGAATTGTGGTCAGCAATGGCCATACTCTTGGTATCCATACAAGAGACCCATGTGCAACATTTGGGCTATCATCTGTGGTGTTCTACCCACCAAGAGGAAAGAAATCCATCAAGGATCCTTTCTCTGTCAATAGCTTTCTGCATGGGGTCACTCTTAGAAGTTGGGATAGGCTAATTGTGACCTTCCAGATGGTGCTGGACTACAGGTCCTGTTATCTTTTCACTACCAGCTATGCTGGCTGGTATTGGTGGGAGCAGCACTTGAACAATATCTGGAGGACCACAAGTTTCCCAACTTTGTGATCACAGGGAATCATAGAGAAAAGCCCAGTGGGTCTCTTAGGTATATATGCCTCAGACAATGGTCAGTGTTCCAAGTG
This sequence comes from Ctenosaura bakeri, assembly GCA_948474755.1. Lineage (NCBI taxonomy): Eukaryota > Metazoa > Chordata > Lepidosauria > Squamata > Iguanidae > Ctenosaura > Ctenosaura bakeri. Next base: position 264,829 of record CAOLHI010002164.1, read on the forward strand.
AGGGAGACATAAAGTGGCATCAAAGTAGTGAGACTTGGGAAATCACCCAAAGGCACTACCATAATTGCCAGTTCCTAACAGCCAAGCCAGCAGAATTATGTAAGGCTTGAATCTGGTCTTGACATTTCTAGAAGGCTCTTCCCCACCCTCTGCTGCCAGTCCTTCCATCATAGATGTGTCTGATCTTTGACAGAGGAACAAAATGATGTCTCAAGACCCAATAAAAGTTTATACTAAAGCAGAGCTCATTACTAGCTCCTGAGCTCTTTGAAGATAGGGGTTCAATAGGGACCCATCATGAACAAAGGTGAGACTTGGGGAAGATGTGTCACATCCATTTTGCTCACTGCAAGGCAGGCACAGTGCACTTTCTTTACCTATAAATGATAACATGGGGAAATTTCCAAAGCAGGAGTGGCTTTGGGCTATGGAGAGGCAGCAGAAGTTCATTGCTTTTAGGACTTAAAACAAAAAAGCACATTTTACTGTCAAAAAAGTAGATTAAAAGGCAGAAGATAGGTGGAAAGAGTTGCACATATAATCTAAAGTATGTCGTGTATAAGGAAGCAGGAGTTGTGCTAGCACATTTTTTAAAAAAAGAGAAGAACTGGGGCAAATTTACACTGCAAAGAATTGCAAGTTTTATACCAGTCTGATTGCCATGGCTTCTCCCAAAGAATTATGGGAACTGTACTTTGCTGACAGTCTGAGGATTCTGCTAGGCACTCTTAACTCCTTGGGCAGATCTTCAGTTCATAAGATTTCCTGGAGGGACAGAATGGCTCTTAAATTAGTGTATATCTGTGGTGCAAATATGCCTTTAGTTATATAAGATTAAAGAATGACATTAAAATCCTTCTAAACCCCTTCTCCTCGACCCCATATTGGAGGTAGTCTCTTGGCACTCCTGGACTGGTTTCAGAAAATGTGTTCTTTCTTTTCTTCATAGGTGTTTTGTTTTATTTCTTGATACTTGAAAACCTTTCCCTGTAGAAAACAATAAGAGACCTTACTCTCTAAACAGGAGGCACACGTAACAGCCTCGACTTCTTTCTCTCCCCACCCCCTCTCTCTTTCACGCACACGTGCGCACGCGCGTGTACACACACACACCACAAATAATACAATCAGGAAAATTGGCTTAGAGCAAATGACAATGTTACTGCTTAACTGTTACATTACCAGCTCACGTGCAAAGGTTTTATTATTATTATTACTGTATTATTATTACTAGATGAATTTTTAAAAATGCCTCTGAAGGCATTCCCATTGCCTAATCACCAGAGCGTGGAAAAGCAATATTTTTCACTGTAACTCCCAGCACCCCTCCAAGCAGTAATCCCAAAAAGTAATCTCTGCTAGATGCAAATTTCTGGCTGCAGCAAAGGCTGAATTGGATCCAAAATCATTAGGTAGACCTCAGTTTCAGTAAAAGGGCACTGTTATCAGTGTTACTTAAGCATGACAGGAGCAACATGAGGAATCCAAAGCTGGTGTAAGCATGAGCCCTTAGAAGGCAAACATATGTGGATTGCTTTGAACAACAATCACAGTCTCAGCTGCAAAACAGAGAAGCTGCTATCGGCAACCTGTGGAAGAGAAAAGATCCACAGTCCCTTTTCCAGGCGGATCCTGGAGCAGAGTTGACCTAGGAAGGCTATGATTATCTTTCAAAGCTTGAGCACTCTTGGTTTGACTCAACTGAAGAGTTCCAGTGGGACCCTGCACTGTGGGGTAAAAATGCATGTTTTGTGTACCATAAGAGGACTCAAGCTAACCAGTGGCATGACATTTGCAGAGCATAGCAAAACTGCTGAGCATAGCAAAACTGCAGGGCAGCTGAGCAGGTAAAAGACCTGTGGGCATCAAGGCAGATGCTGCAGCTAGAAATGGAAGTAATAAGCCTTAGCACCAGACCCTGTGTCCCATCCAATAGATTTTGAAGCACTTGTGTAAGAGGCTATAGAGAAGAAATCCAGCCAAGAGTGAAGTTAATAAAAACAGCAGGATTTCTAAAGCTTATTTAAGAGCACAGAATTAGTTTCAGTTCTTTACCTCACCTACCAGACCGTCCCTTCCAAGTTCATTAGTCCTTCTTGATACATTGGCTATAGGGCACTCTCTTTAAGAAATCCACTATCCATTAAGCCTCTAGTTCATACCACCCAACACCTTTTCTTCCAAAAACATGCTCAGTTATAAGTTGTGTTATAAGCCAAAGCCACACGAGTTTTAAATGCAGCATCCTTGCTACAGAATGAATGGATTTCTTTCCCTCCCTCAAACTGGCTACTCTGTGTTTGAATGCCTTTTACTTCCTCTATGTCTACACTCCCCCAAAGAAACCCACTACCTAAACAATAGTAGAACGTGAATGTTTCTGAAGGACTGGCTCTGCAATCAGGTAAAGTGAGGAGGTCTCCCTTCTGGCAGCTGATTTGGGGTGTCTTCAAAGGACGGCAGACTGCTAACTTTTTTCTTATTATAGTGCGGGGAGCGTTCTTGCCAGGGAAAGGCATTGTGTGGAGTTTCCTGCTTCAGGTGCCAAAATAACTTGATTGGCCTTGGGTGCTTTGCACCTTAGACCTAGGGGAGGGGGTGGGGGGAGGGAGGGTGTGATAAGTCCATTTGTCCTGCATAGGACACAATCTCCCTTGTTGACAAAGGAAAACAAGCTCCCTTGATTTTCTTTAGATATAGAGCATTCCTCCTGTCAAGAATCAGAGAATCAGGATGAGGAGAAAAGGAGTTTAAAAAAAAGAGAGAAAGCAGTGGGGAAGCTCCTTTCAGAGACGTTGCACACAGTGGAAGGGCAGAAAAAGGTGTCAAAGGCAGCTTTCACACAGAAAAAAAAATGCTCGAAGCTTCAGGGGCATTGGCTGTAGCCGCTGGAGCAGCGCTCCTTTTCAATGTTTGTGGGTAGGAATCCAGTTCTGGAGAGGGTCCCACTGCAGTTGAGGTAGCAGAAGACAAGACAGCCACTTGGGGAGCTAAAGAACTTCCTTTCAAGCTGAGGTGGTCCTTGTCAACACTGCAGCGGACAGTTTTGTTTTGAAACCACTAGTACACAAGCATATTGCACTATTTCTCCACTTCATCTCTCCCTCCCTCTTGTTCTCTCCCTTGCCCCTTCCCCATAGTCCCTCCCTTTTAACAGAGCAACTCTAACTTCAGTGGTTGACAGGCCACCACAGTCCCAAGGGGCCACTTTCCCGGTTTGAGCCTCTCTGAGTTAATGCCCTGTGGAGGCAAAGGGCCTTGTGTCACTCCATGTCCAACTCTGCCCATGCTAAGCCCTCCCACAACACCACGGGTGGGGGACCACTCTTCTACAAATGCAGTTCTATCGCCCACCTTAGCACAGTTAACAACACAAAAAGATTCCGAGTTTCCTGCCTGGTTTTAATTATTATGCAAAATTATTCACTACACATTTTACAGTAGCTTTTAATAGCTTTACATACATGCATACAGTAGCTCTGTGGATATTTTGTTTTTGTTTTTCTTTTGCAGTAAACAAGAATATTCATATTCTTACCGGTGGGGGAAAAAAGCAGTTTGTGAAAAGCTGACAATGGATGAGGAGTGTAATGCTCTGTTTAGCATTTTGTACTTTAAAAAAAAGAAAAGAATCTCACATTTTATTAAAAAGTGAAGATTGCTGTATACTATTTATTCAACTTATAATTTATGTTACTCTTTGATCTTTGTCTTTTCTTATGACAAAGCATTTATTTAATAAAGTTATGCATTCAGTTAGTTTGTGTGCATGGCCTAGAGAATGTCTGTGTATTGTGTGCCTGCAGGATGGATGACTTCCTAATCGTAAGCTTCCATTCAAGGAGCCCATTTGAGAACCTTTCCAACTTTTTCTGAAACTAACAAAAGTCTCTGGTTTCATACAAGTTGGGAGAGCCATTCCTTTGGTAAAGTGAGCCCATCAAGCAAAGTTATCCAGTGGCTGTAGACGGCATCATTGTGCCCACTAACATCCCAGTGAAGCCAGGACCACTGAAATTCCTGGGGACCCTGTGGGGCAGGGGCTTGTTCATTCAATGCCCATGAAGGCTGGGCTCCCTTTACAGTAGATGTGATAATACGGTAGATGTGATAATACTTTGGTCTTTAGTCTCCTATCCTTGTTGTTGAGTGCCTTCCAGTCATTTCCAATTTATGGCAACCCTAAAGAGCCGCTGTCACAAGGTTTTCTCAGCAAGATTTGTTCAGAGGGGGTTTGCCTGTGCCCATGCCAGTTATTGGTCCCCCTCTCCCTCTCTATTGGCTACAAACCCATGAACTCATCAGAGAAATCTGCTACCAAGTGGCCAAAGATGATACTGCAGGCTTCCAATATAGAGACAAAGTTAAATTACAGTGCACCCTCTATATTCACAAGGGCTTGGGGCACAGGACACTCTAGCACATGAAAAACCATGAATGTCTTCCCTCCTCCTGCCTGAATGAGCAAGTGAGGGAATGTACGCCCGTTCCTTCCCTCCCCATCCCTCTCTCCTCCCATGCTCCTGTCATTTACCCAAGCAAGGAGAGAGAACACATGTGGAACACATCTTCCATCCCCACATCCTTCTCTGCCTTTCCCCTGTCCTTTGCCTCAGTAGGGAGGGAAATCATGCATGTGTCTTCCATTCCCAAGCTCTTCCCTGACTTCCCCTTGTCATTTCCTATGCTGAGAGGGAAGACACATATATGTGCCTTCCATCCCCACACCATTCCCTTCCTTTCCCCATCCTTTACCCCAGCAGGGAATGAAGACACCTCACAAATAACCTCACACACCTCACAAATAATCAAATCTGCAAATGTCAAACTTGCAGATGTGGAGGGCTGACTGTAATTAACATGAATGTAATTGAAAAACAAAACAAAAATCTTCCCAGTAAGGATTCCTCCCAGTATGTATGGTCATAGACACATGGGTGTCTGAAGGACAGAAATATCTTGTATGATTATGAATGTTGATTATTCTCATACTGTAGCTAGACCTATGAAGTTCCCATTTCCTTTGGACAAAAGGCTTATGAATTGCGAGAACCTTGGAGGGTACAGCAGGCTTTTGCTGCAAACACAACAGTTACTCATGTCAGCAAGGACCTGGATATCTTCATTGTTACACTCTCCCCACCTGCAGCATTTTATTTTTCTACACAGGAGACAACACGAGAGAAGATAACTGGTTCTGTTGGAGATACAATGAGGTAGAAGCTAAGCCTACTGAACCTACCTATGGAAAATGAAATCTATTCCTACCTGAAACATAGAAAGATGCCTTATAGCAGGTACCAGAACATTACCTGCTCTGAATATTATCAACTCTCTAGCATGTCAAGCAGAATGGCCCTTCTCATACTTGACTGTTTCAATTTACTGTTTGGGTTACATCTCTTCCAATTCCCCACTTCCAGTGAGCATAAGGAATACTGGGAGTTACTGGCCAAAAAAAATAACTTTTCTAAGCTCATAACTAGAGATGTCAGGGACTAAAGCTGGGACAACCTTCTGTACGCAGCCCATGTACTCTGCCACAAAATTATTGTTTCGCCCCATTTGTTCTGCCCCCTTGCACATTCTTTTTTTCTTGGTCATACTAGAGTGTGACAGAATGTTGGGAACCAGCTTTTATATCTTACCTAGCGTATTTACCCAGCGCTGCCTGGGTTTTTATTTTCCTCTTAAGAACTCACCAAACCGTTTTCTCCATTTCCTGTAACTTTGCTCTATATTTCTCAATGCAGTCTTTATTCAGAGTTATTTACATACACAGTTTGGGTTCCTGAGGAAGTACACTGCCCTCCTCTTTGCTGCTAGGCCTCATGTCCATAGCAACCGACCTATTTCTGTACCTGTAAACTTTCTCCATATTCCCAATCCAATCTGTATTCATAATTCTTAACATACAGAGGTTGGGTTCCTGCGGGAATTCCTGCAGGAAAAATAATTTTTCTCACATACGTCTCTCAAAAGTTTTCTGGCACCCTTATTGATGGTAGGCCTCATCTCCATAGCAACTGGCCTGAGGCCCAAGAGCTCTCTGGCTGAGAATTCTAAGCGCCCTCCCTAAATTGCCAACCTCAGGATTCCCTGGAATCTTCACGGCCAGCCAATCACATGAGGCCTTGCCTCACACAGCCAATCATATGCTGAGGCAGACAAACATGCAGACAAACATTGACTTTTATATAGTAGATTAGCCCTGGTTCTCAACCTCCTGAACCTTTTCTTTTAATTGGTATTAAACCAATTGTCTAGGAACATTCAGAATCTATTGGCATGCCTAGTTTTGAAATGTGTATTCCAACACTATTAACTTCAAAGACTGATGGAATTAAAAATACACTCTGGGTAAGCTGGAAGGTTCACCCATGTGATAGCTTTTGACATCAGTTTGAAGTGGAGAACAGTTGTTCTGTGTACTAACCTAAGCTCAAAGAGCCTCTCACACAATTAGGGCTAGCAAAGACGTTTTGCTGCCCGAGACAGAGGACAAAATGATGCCCATCCCTCCACCATGTTCCATGTACAGAAGCCTCCTGGACTCATTGCTGAACCTTCCTTCAATACTGGCAAAGGGAAAGCATCCCCCACCACACAAGAGGTGAACAGGACAGATCCATAGCTCTGTCCTCCAAGAAGTTATGGTCAAGGTGGCTAAAAAGAAACTGGGAGCTGTTGCTGCCACTCCAGCTTCTGTCTCCTGAGGTAGTTTTCTCATGCTGTTGAGTGCACATACTAAATTCACTACTAGGCAGGAGGCCCGTGTTTCCTTGGTCTGATCTGAGGTTCCACTTCCCAAGCGTCCCCTTGGCTGACACCTGCTTAGGGTCATAAAAAGCTCCACTCCAAAAAACATTCCAGATAATTTGCCAATTGATGGATGGCTATCAAGGATTGTAAAGGGATTTGTCAGCTGTCTCATGGGATATAAATAGTGTTACTATCCTAGGAAAATCACACAAGTATCAGCAATCAAGAGAAGAGAAACTATTTATTATTGTTGCTGTGTACCTTCAAGTCATTTCCAACTTATGGCAACCCTAAGTGACCTAGCACAGGCTTTTCTAGGCAAGATTTGTTCAGAGTATTGGAAACTGTGTGAGATTTGTCATGGATCTCTCTAGCAGAGTAATTAACATGCTAGGCAGAAGTTGAACAGATTCTGTCCACACACACACACACAAAGTCTAGCAGAGAAAGGAAAGCTTAGCCTTTGCCATAAGGTATATAAAAGTAGTTTATTCACAGATATGTGTGCATAATCAACATGGGTTCATCTTTTTGAAGAAAATACTGCTACTTAGTTTTAGAAAAAGTTAAACCTCTTATTTTCAGAGACAGACCTAAAAAACATGCTTCGTTGTCAGCAGGCTGAAAGGAGCTGGGAGATCCCAGAGGACAAAGGACAAAGAAGTCTCTACATGATGCAGGAAGAGAGTGGGTGTGAACAAACAAACAGGAAGTAACAATAAACATGCCTAAAAACTGCTAGAAATAATATGCAACCTCACTCCCAGTGGGTATAGGCATGCAAAGATTAGAACCTCCAACACAAAGGGGGTTTGCCTTTGCCTTCCTCTAAGGCTGAAAGAGTGTGACTTGCCCAAGATCACCCAGTGAGTTACCACACTGAGCAGGGATTTGAACCTTGGTCTCCAGAATCATATTCCCATGTTCAAATCACTACTGCTCTGGCCATCTATAAAGACCAACTAAAGTTCCATAATACTGTGCAAGCTATCATATTCCCCAGAATTCTTCGTCAGGCTAGGTGGTTAAAAGTACTGGAAAGGAAGCATGAAAATCCAAAAACTGGGCTAGATATTTAAGCCATGATGTTTGCAGTTACACAATAAGTGTAACTACAAAGCTACAGCAGTTTGATATCACTTTAACTGCCATAGCTCCAGCCTATAGAATCCTGGGATTTGTACCTTGATGAAGTGCTCATCATTCTCTGGTAGATAATGATAGTACTGGAGGTCAAGAAAGTATCAAATTATTCCAAAACTAACACCATTTCCACATCATGACACTCTCCTACATGGTCCCGTTGCAATCCCAGCAGTGCCTTGGCCGGGAAGGGAGCGTGACAGGACTGCTCCCCTCTGTACCAGACCGACTCCCTGTGGAAGGGATCACAAGGGACACGCGTCTGCCTTCTGCAGTGCAGCCAGGCTTCTTCCCATGCCGCGTTGGGGAAGGAAGCGCCTCCATCGCACTTCCTGTGTGGCAGGTAAATAAGCAAGCATTGCCCGACCGCAAGCGCTTAGTGGATTTAATCTGTTAAGTGAGTTTCCTGTGACCGTGATGCATGGGGACAGGATGACAGCAAGACTGTGATGACATTGTGTGAAAGCATGACCTGTGGACTGCTGCCGTCCTGTCCCCCTAGTGGGACTGTGACACCATGCAGAAATGGCCCCAGACCTCTATAGTATGGAACCATGGCAATCAAAGTGACATCACAGTGCTCTAGGTAATAGAGAGACACTCTAAGCCCAAAGACAGACGGTACGGGTTTAATGAGTCACCGACAGATGAACAGATATCATATCTTACCTAGCAATGGCAAAACAAAACACACACACATAATTAAATATGTTTGTATGTGCCTTCAAGTTGCCTGTCAACTTATGGTGACCCCATGAATTTCATAGGGTTTCTGTAGACAAGGAATACTCAGAAGTGATTTTGCCAATTCCTTCCTCTGAAATATAGCCTACAGTAGTGGTTACCAAGCTTTGCTCCTCCAGGTGTTTTGGAGTTCAACTCCCAGAAGTTGCAGCCAACTTGGCCAACAGTTAGCAATTCTGAGAGCTGAAGTTTAAAACATCTGGAGGACGAAAGTTTAGGAACCACTGACCTATAGCAGTTGGTATTCGTTGGCAGTCTCCCATTCAAGTGCTAACCAGGGCAGACCGTGCTTAGCTTCCTAGATCAGACAGGCCCTGATGCTTTTAAATATAACAACTTTTACAATGGTTTTGGTTGCTATTTTCTATCTTTGCCACTTGGGGGCAGCATAGACCAGAGCTCTCATCAAAATATCTATCCTGTGCTAGAAAGCTGGCAGGTTTCAAGAGGGCTCTCTATTTTAGATGCCTTCAGAACATTATATAATTATTATACAATTCATATTATCTTACATCCATTTACATAACAGAGAATCTATAAAAACTGTAGCTATCTTTTCAGAAGGTGTGAACACATGATTTCTCTCACCCTTGGATATAAGCTGCCACCACCGCAACAAAATTATTTCCACTTTGCATTTTTAAATCTTTGATCTACACAACCAAACCTCTTCTTTTGCATTGGAATGTCCCAGCATTAAGGTTAGATAACTTGGGCACTTGAGAGTTTGGAAACATTACATTTTGGAAAAGGAGAGAGAGAGAGAGATAATTGTTATTACACATACAAAAAAGTTAAGGAAAAAGTGGGGAAAAGAAGAAAAAAGCAGGGATCTAGGGAAAAATATCTAAGATTCTTAGGATAAATTGCAAGGATATACATTAATACATTAATAAGAAAGACATATACATTAGAATATACAGTCCCCCTCCTACATTTGTGGGTTTGACCTTTGTGAATTTGAGTATTCGCAAGGCACATGCTTGCCTCCCCCACTCCATTTTCCTCTTCCCATTCCTTTACATTCCTCACCCAAGGTTGCCAGGCTTGTGTTTAAAATGGATGGTGTTTTTTCTTTCTTTTTGGGTGAGCAAAGACCCCCTCCCACTGCTGGAGGCATGTCCTCTCTGCCATGTGGCTGCACTTTCTGTCACATAATGGCTGCTGATTGATCAGGAGCTCTCTTTGCTCCTACCCTTCCCTTTTCAAGATGGCCACTGGAAGTAACTAGAACCTAAGAACTCTGCTCTTCTCCCTTTGAGGGAGAAAGTACTGATAAGCCCTTTACTGTGTCTTTTTTCTCTCCCACCCCCACCCCACTACCAGGGCCAGAGGCAAAGGAATGGGAGAGGGAGTTCTGGAGGGGTGGGAATTATTTGTGATTTTTCCACTTTTGCTACAGTTCTGTGCCCGTAACCCTAGCAAATGTGAAAGGATAACTGTATATTAGAATATACACCCAATGTAGTATAGTGGTTCGAATGTTGACTACAATTCTGGAGAGTAGGGTCTGAATCTCTATTCAGCCATGGAAACCCACCAGATGACCTTGGGGAAGTGACATTGTCTCAGCCTCAGAGGAAGGCAAAGAAACTCCTTCATGGACAAATCTAGCCAAAAAAAACCCATGATTGGTACACCTTAGGGTCTCTATAAGTCATTGGAAATAACTTGAAGGCACAGAACTACAAAGGGTCATCTAGTTCATGCAGAAATACAAAACTTACAGCACTCCTGAAAGATGCCCTTCCAAACCTCTGTGTAAACACTGCCATAGATGGAGAATCCCTCCAAGACAGTCCATTCCACTCCTGAACAGCTCCTACAGTAAAGTAATTCTTAGTAATATTTATGTGGAATCTTTTTCCTTATATTTGAATCCAGTGGTTCATATTAATATCAGCTAACCATGGCCAGAATCCTGCCAATGATGTATATGCACATAATTTGAGGCTATAAATGTATATGTCCTTTTTTGATATTGCACAAAGAGGTTTCAGTAGCTCCTTGCACAACATCCATGCCCCTTCCCCCAGCAGCTTTCAAAAGGCAGAGCCTATTGCCAAAACTGGTTCCTGGCTGGAGAGGAAGGGGAAGTGACCTGGAGGCCCCAGAAGCAATTCTGCATTTGGGAGAAGACAGCTCTCTCATCTTCCCAGATCTAGTGAATTGCAAGGGATGCAGGAGGGCAACCTCAGTTCTCTTCTCTTGGATGCATAAAAAAGAGGAAGAGAAGGAGAGCAAAAAACAAACAAAGGACTGTGCCAGCATCTTTAAGACTAACTGGTTTTCATTTTTAGCATGAGTTTTCATGGATATAAACCCATTTCTTCAAATGCAGTACAGAGGGTTTATATCCATGAAAGTTCATGCTGAAATAAAAATGAGTTAGTCTTAAAGGGGCTGCCCTATTCCTTTTATTCTCCCTCTCCCTTCTTCCTTTTTATTCTGTGAGAAACAAAGGCCCTTATTGCATGATGATGGTCCACAATGCGAGCCATTGCATGATGTCATTACAGTCCTGCTCCTGTTGCGTCCCCAGCTATTGCAATTGTGCAGTATACCATTAAAAGAAAAGATCCAGTAATGGCATCCCTTCACACAACAATCGCACCACCAGTGGCCATGCAGGAAAGGCAGAAGCACTATCAGGTGCTCACAAGAGAGACCAGCTGCGCTGTGGAAGGAAGGAGCATGTCCCAAATGCTACCCATCCGTCAGCGGCTGACTGGGTGCAGAGGAGAGCATTCGGGACACTCTCCTATCCTGGCAATGGCACTGCCGGGATCATGATGGGACGATGCAGGACTGCTATGATAGATGATAGCTCTGAGGTCGATGAGCAACTGATTGTGCCAAAAACAGAGCCAGTGATTGACCAGCTTGCAAACATCCCCATCAGTTGAAAGACAAGCAGAGGCAGAATTGCCCCAGCCAGCCCCAGAGGGAGAGGAAACCAGCAGTGATTTGGAGGAGTTACAATCACCTATGCCCCTTAGCCTCCAATTCCAGTAGGAGGCTGAAACAGACAGATCACAGGGAAGCTGCTTTGGCTAGATTAAGGAAACAATGACAAGTAACACCTGTTTTCAGTGGCTATTTAAGTCTGTCAGTGGGGCTTGCTGTTTGCTTATAGCAAATTATTGCACAATCCTCTCGACCCTTGTGCTCTGGTTCCCTCGGCCCCTCTCGACGGACTTTTGGCTTCCTGGACCTTTTGGATTAGACCTTGATTTGGCTCGGCTCAGTGTTTCCATTAGTTGTTTGCGTCGGACACTCCCTGCTGCCTCCTCTTCCTTCTAGGGCAAGTGCCTTCACCTCCTCTTCTTTCCTGGTAGAGAGGCACAGGCAAGGAGTTAGACTTTCACAATCACAGCATACTGTGGTAATGGCCTAACACGGCTACTTCTCTGAAAACCTCTCCTGGCTGCAGATCTGTCACTTGGTGCTATCTGGTCATCCCCCTGCTTCCTTCCCCCCACCAGTAAATGGCCATAGCAGTGGGCTCCAGTTTTGAAAACTGCCTTCTGGGAGGAAGAGAGATACAGAACTCACAATGTGGGATCACAACCACATGTCAAAAACAAAACAAAAAACAAAACAAAAAACTGGATGAAATTCTCATCTGTAAAAGGCACGTTCATATGTACAGTTGAGAAAACAGTAAGATCTTCTGGCTACTTGGACCAATGAACAATGAATATTTGTCTTTACATCCCTACAGCAGTGATAGAGAAAATGTGGTATATGGGACAATTGTGAGCTGCCCCACCATTTTGTGGCTCCTGAGACCTACCTGAAGCCTTCCAAAGCTCCCAGACCCCAAATGGCAGAGTTTGTGTTGAAAACAATCAAACCCAGTTCAAAATGGCTGTCAAATATGGCAGTTTTGTCCCCACAGACCCCCAATGCAGCCACACACACACAAAGCCAAAAAGAAGACAATCAAAAAATTGTCCGGAACCAAAAGTGATATCATTTCATTTCCAATTGCACCAGTGTGCTCCCCATGGGGGAATACAGGAGTGAAAATGGCCAATGCCTGTGCCATAGGAAGGTCAGGTATCCCATCAAGCTCAGCACTTGGCTATAGCAAGTGGCCTGGATTATCTGACAGACAATTCCCAACAGTAACATAAGATGGTAATTCCCAGAGTTCCTAGGGAAAGAAGACCATGTAACAGTAGCTATCTCTTGTTCTCCATCTGTTATTATACTAGTAAGGTCATATGTGAAGGTACCAGTCTGTGCCAAATTGGGGATGGGTTGGGTATCAGGAAATGGGGAGGGGGTAAAAAACTGACCCTTCAATCCCATGGTTCTGCTGCAAATTGGGCAAAGGGTGACTCTAACAACAGCATTTTCAGGACAGTACAATTTTGTATCCAAACCTACCAGATGCAACTGCTAGGTAGAAGGGTCACCTTTTAATGACGGAACATCTGCTTTGAATATATATGTTCTGATTTTATCTTCTGGAGAACTGATTTAGAAGCTCAAATCAAGCTATCACTGTTGACTAAAGAAGGTAATACAGCCCTCCGCATTGTGGATTTCACTTTTGCAGATATGATTATTCATGGATTATATGCTGTCACCACTGCTGCCTCCCTATGCCATTTTTAATAGGGACTGCAAACGTTGTGATACTGAGAAACTGCGAACAAAGCTTGTAAGTCCCTATTAAAAATGGTGCGGGGCAGCAATGAAGGTGACAGTAAACCCCACCAGCCAGCCACTTCTGCCTTGTGAAGGAAGCCTGATGCCTCAAAGGAATCCATGGTGGGTTGAATGTGGTGATCATACTGTTTTTGTGTTAAATATGGTTTGGAAGGGCCTAGAGTTATTAATGGTTTTTCCACTTTCACGGGGTCTTGTGCCCCTAACCCTAGCAAATGTGGAGGGATGACTGTACATCTTCGTTGTTTTCACATGCTTTCAGAAAGAGCTTGGGATAGCTACCTTTTTGGACAACAACTTCCAGAATCTCCCAGCCAACATGGATGCTGTGGTCCCCCCAATTTTTTTTTTCACCGGCTGTGGTCCTGGGCCACAGAAGAGAATGACGCTACAATCAAAACCATACACAAGACCCTAGCACCTCCAGAATAGCTGGCACACTCTCCCCACCCCTGGATGTAAATTCATCAGTGACAATTAGAACAAAAAGAAAAGTAAGGGGTCATGATGCAGCTTGACAAAGTGGCACTGTGCTCTCAACAAGAACACCTCTCCCTAAGTCATGACACCAGTAGGATAGCTAAGGAACCAGCAAACGAGAAAGGTGTCAGTCTCCCAAAAGGAAAAAAAAAGATGCTTGTGATGCTCAGACCAGAAATTTCTCATTACATTCCTGAAGGTACTGAGTTTTATGTCCTGGACTGGGTGTGTGTATGTGTGTGTGTGGTAGTGGGCGCATAGCTGTCTAGCCAGAAAATGCAGACAAAAACCATGGCAAAGCATTCTCTCATATCTTTCATGTTAACAAGGAATTATTATGATTATGTTTTAGTGTCCAACCAAATGGAATATTTCCATCTGGCCTTGTTAGGCTTTTCCAAAAGAACTTCTGTGCCAGCCAAGGCGTATGTATTTATAACTCATGCTTTTGGTTTCAAGAATTTCCTCCATGACCTCTCTCTGTTCCTTTGATTAAATTCTAATATCAAGAAGAGGAGGAGGAGAAGAGCATATTCTTCTTATAGCCAGAGGCAAATCATTCTGAGTTTTGCTGTCATTCTGGTGATCCACCTGAACTCTGAATTATAGACCCTCCCTATGGCAACCTCTGAATCCAGAAAATGGGCTATATAATATGAACAGGGAAACATTCCCCCACCCAACCACAACGAGCCAAAATGTATTACTCATAAAACCTCAACTGGATATTAAGGGACCTTGATTGTTCCACAATATAAATGCCACACAAATCACCACTTGCTGATTTGTTTCACCCTTGACCTTCAAGGGCTAGCTATAAATAAGGCAGAAGAGTATTCAAGAATCTTCATGGGCACATTTGCAAGGAACGGGTTGTGGGGAATGGGTGGGGGGAGGAATGTTGAATTTCTGGAAGAAGAGGAATTTTGAACTTCCAAGGTTCATCCTTCATCTTGGTTTGCTTCATCAGAAAATGGAATTGCAGTTGCTGGGATCATTTTAACACATTTTATTTTGGAATGACAACATTAAGCACTTCCAAAGATTATGAAAATTTGGGAATTTGGCAGCAGATCCTGGAGCTTGGTAAAATTGGTAAGACCCTAAAGTCTCTGAAGACCTGACTGAAGATTGTTGATCATTCTCAGTGTGTCTCAATGGGAGTTAAGATTCCCAAAAAAAGCAGAGGCAATGGTCAAAGAGTATCCATCATTTTTCCTCAGGAGGCAGACAAGATCTGGTGGGGGGAGTGAACCGGGTCTCCGTGTAAGTGAGAGCCAAAGGGGAAACTTGAAGTTCTGTAGTAAGACTAAAGGAAACCAAGAGGGTTGAAGTGTGTGTGTGTGTGTATGCACATGTGTGTGCCTCCAAGGTGCCTAGTGACTTATGGCAACCCCACGAATTTCACAGGGTTTTCTTAGGCAAGGAATCCTCAGAGGTGATTCTACCAGTTCCTTCCTCTGAAATACAGCCTACAGAACTCTATATTCATTGGCAGGCTCCCATCCAAATACTAGCTAGGGCTGACCCTGCTTAGCTTCCAAGATCAGACTGGATGTGGTTCCTTTAGTGTATGCTGTCTGTAAAAATTCTATCACATTAAGGGTTGGTTGGAAATCTGATGGGATTCTAGTTAAAAAGTAAATCTGCCCCCTTCAATATATGTACAGAGAGAGGCAACAGATTTTTTTCTCTCTCTTCTCTTCTCTCTTTGTTTTTTTTCTTTTTGGTTATATGATTTTTGCAGACAGCATACCCCAAAGATCCCTTTTTCTCTCTCTCCGCCTCTGTGTGTGTGTGTGTGTGTGTGTGTACACACACATACACAATGATTTGTCTCCAGCTATACACACACACACACACACACACACACATACATACAGAGAGAGAGAGAGAGAGAGAGACACCATATGGGTATGCTGTCTACAAACATTTAGCATATGTACCCAGTGTCGCCTGGGATTTGATTTTATTTTCTCATAAGTAATACTTGTTAGAAAGATTTGAGATCCTCTGTCTAATTATGCAAACTGTCTTGTCCAGTACCTGTAACTTTTCCCCATATTCTCCAATCTAATCTGTATTCAAAGTTATTAACATACAGAGGTTGGGTTCCTGAGGGAATACATTGCCCTCCTCCTTGCTGCTAGGCCTCATCTCCATATCAAGGCCCAGGAGTGCTCTGGCTGAGAATTCTAAAGGTCCCTTCCTAAACTGAAAACTCCAGGATTCCAGGATTCCATAGAATCTTCTCAGACAGCCAATCATACGAGGTCTTCACCTCACACAGTCAATCATATCATTCACCTGACACAACCAATCATATGAGATCTTCTCACCTGTCAGAGACAAACAGAGATCTTCTCACCTGTCAGAGACAAACAAACAAACTTTGATTTTTATACATTAGTAGATATATAGGTCTATGTACATGTACATGTATGTGTGTGTGTATGTATGTATGTATGTGTAGATGATAGATAGATAGATAGATAGATAGATAGATAGATAGATAGATCGGAAGTGAGCAAAGTATGACCCAGTTGCTGCCTGTGATCCTCCTAAAGTCCCCAGATATCCCCACACACACTGAAAAAATGCATCCAAATACAATAGTGCAGCCCTTCAGCAGAGCATGGGGGTGGAAATGACCCCTACGCCATCTTCACTTGCCATCCCCCCATTGCATTAATTTACCAGGACATGTTGCATGTCTTGGTAAATATAGCATTGTACAGTCAGCCCTCCACATTTGCTAGGGTTAGGAGTGCAGGACCACCATAAAAGCGAAAAAATTGCAAATATCAAAATATATGGGGGGAAGGAGGGCAAGGCATGATAGAGAGAACAAGCACCCAGGGTCCAAACCAAGTCAGGGAATAGAGAGGGAAAGGGAGTGGGTCAGCATGATGGCCCTATACTTCCTCTCTCTTGCCCATCTCCTTCCTTGGGGCAGCAGCAGGAGTGGGTTTGCGGTGCTGAGAAATCATCCGTAGCAGGCCAGGCAAACCCTGGTGGAGGAGGAGGACCAGAGGTGGTTTTTTAAAGGATTGTGCAGCCTGATTGGAGCTACCAAGAGGGAAGGTCCCCCCAGAAAAGAAGCAGGTGGAGGAGCAGGAGTTGCAGGTGTGGGAGGAGGAGTTGCAGAAATTCACAAATAATCAAGTTCATGAAAGTCAAACCCACAAATGTGGAGGGCTGACTGTACTATATTTATTTAGCACTCATTCATTTCCTGTTGATTATTTAAACTGAAGAGCCATTTTGTTGGAATCACACAGGGAAGTGATAGAAAAGTCCTGGCTGGTGCTGAGAGAACTGTTAACAGTTCATTCACATGTGCACTTTGTCACTTGAAGCTCCAGTTCTCAAGTGATAAACCAGCAAATCTGAACCATCTCTTTGTCCCCTTTATCATAGGTCATTCTTGCTGCTTCCACCATATAACTTATCAAATCTGTATTCAGCCTTGACATTTTGTTCATGCTGGAAAGGCAGTAGGTGGGTAGAAAAGTGTGATATTTTGGGCAAAACACAGAGAATATTGTCCACATCACTGCAGAATGGAGTGATCTTTTAAAAAGTAAGTATTCTATTTGGAAGGAAAGGATTTTCATTAAAAGTGCCAGTCCCTCAGCTATTGTTTTTCTATCATTGTCAATATTTTAACCGCTGAGAAACAATGGAAGATAAAATATTCCTTGGTAAGTTAGGTTCTCCACCCTCAAAAAGATGGAGGAGAATACCCTTGATAAACATTTTTCAGTTAATAAATTCCATTCTCTTTTATAAAAAGAAGTGTGCCAACTCTTTAAGTGGGGAAAATATTTCACATAACTGAAATTTGTCTATCCAAAAGGTTTGCTACGGTCTGAGCTGAGCAACTATTTCCATAACCTTAGGCAGGCCTGGAGAGAGACCATCTACCCCAAAACCTGGGTGTTTTATTTGCTTTCATTACTAATTTAAGTTAGTAGGAGTTGTAATATTTGTGTGTACCTGTTCCAGCAGGCACATAAACAGGAATGTGAATTGGAAGGAGAACAAGGGTTTGCAATCAATTATAACATTTCTCCAATGTTACAGGATAGAATTCTCCAAAAGTCTGGAGCATGCATTATGGGACCCTTTCACATAGTTATAGCACTATGATTCCAGTTTAACTGCCTTGGTTGCATCCCATGGAAACCTGGGGTCTGTAGTTTGGTGAGATGATAGATTTCTCTGGCTGAGAATTCTAAATGACCCTCTCTAAATTGTCAGTCCTAAGATTCCATAGGATGGTACCATGGCAGTAGAAGTAGAATCATAGACCTGCAATGATATACTGTGTTCACCATAGGACAACACTTAAATAAGCCTCCATCTTTAGGGTGAGACTAAACATAATGACCATAATGTAAAGTCATTATGACTGACTCCTACCCACATTTAGAGCAGACCTATGAAATCAAACAGATTTACCTATAGGTTGATTCACTAGTCAACAAGTGACACAATGGATCTGCTCCAGTTAGATTAATTCAAAAAGATTAAGGCCAATGTTTGGAAGTACTCACCAAATAAGTGGGAATATTCTTTTGTGATTCTCCCCATCCTGTTCCCTTCTTCCCAAATAATCAGGGAGAAAATACAGACATTCACAGTTAAGAGTACTTCTTTCCATGTGAATGAACCAAGCAAGCATGAGAGGCTTTTGGCAGTCTGAAGGCCTTCACACTCAATGGGCTGCCAGTGACTAATACAAAATAAGAGGGTGGTATGACTTAAGTCTTACATTGGTTACAGGAAAGAAGGTTCAAAGGACCATATAGCTTTTATATGTGTGGACGTCTTCAGATGTCA